>JAVQJX010205077.1:0-10110 GCA_036025115.1 Ambassis agassizii
TTTCCATCCAACCCTATAAATCCTTTAAACCTCATAGGGCTGCAGAGAGCAAGACTATTGTTGTCAGTTAGGACTGACTCTGCCAACAAACTTAAAGGAGTTGAAAACCACTGTGTTAAGCCGTAACAATTTTATTCATTTCATTTATTCAACAGCAGCATTAAGGTTGCAGAAGATTATATGACTGTGCCCTTCTTTGCCACTCAACTCCTGTCCAAGTCCCTGGGCCCTTCTACCCAGTAAGGGGAGAGATTTGAAAATACTTCTGGCTGCCACAAACTAGCAGTGGATGTAAAGTGTTATCTCAAAGGCCTTGGCTGGTCAGCTTCATAAGCCTCTCTTGATTTAAGTCCTTCCACTGAACTAGACCCAAATATGTGGACTCATTATGGCTCCTAGCATGCGGTAAAAACATGTTGATTTGTAGGTCAGGTTAGTGGCTCAAACTGTTGTTTTTTTTTATTATTCTTTAAAGACCCTCTTGTCATAATTTTAAACAGACGCCTGGAGTCAGGTGCACCAGCTGTTTGTAGATGGAAAGTAGATTTCTTTTACGGCTTAATTTAATTGGATGCATCACACAAACTAGAGTACTTTATCCATAAAGCATGAGATGGAACCAGCAAGTTATTCTGAAATATTATAAATGACAATAAATTACCTCATGAAGTTTGATACTTAAACTTTTCAAATTAGGACGACCAATCAAAAACCTCGTTCTAGTGCGATATATGTGTTTGTTTGACTGTTTTCATATTTTTCAGATGCCCAGTTGATGAATTTCTAATTAAGTTGTCCAGTGAAAATACTGCAGTCTTCCCAATTAGCACTATCCTGATCCAAATAACGGTGTCACAGCCTCTGTCTTACTGTGTTCAGACCTAACAGGAAAAAATGACAATAACAATAACATGTTAGATTTAAATGGTGAATATCAGCCAAGCTGGCACTACTGCTGCTTGGTCTGTGAGCCTTATTAGCACACAAACGTCTTGTGCATTAAATGGCACATCACTGATTGTATTCATGCAGTGATTGATCTCCACAGAAATGTTAGATACAAAGATTGATTTGTTTGTGTCTTCATATAGAAGGTAAATGGATAACAGCACAACAACTGAAAATGAATATTATATTCTCTGTCTGCACACAAAAAAATAAGTCAGTCCTCACAGGGGATTATGGGCTGGCCCATTTCTTAACTTTGACCATTTGCCAAGTACCCAGCAGGGACTCCAAGAAAAAAAAGCCTCAGCCAAGAAAGATTCCTGCACATAACCCTCCCTGTGAAGCATCACTGTGCCATTTTTATACTGCATATTAGTTTGTGCATTATTGGTAACAATTCTGATGCTAGAAAGAACGTCCACTCTGCCACTACATTATGGTTTAAAGGACACATCATACAAAGCAGCCTTGATGTGCTTGAATTTTCAGATTAATAATCAGTGTTCTGTTAAAAACGGAGCTGTGTGTAGGACTGAAGGGGTTGGCTGTCACACACTTATTGTCAGATCGAAACAATTAGAGAGTGACAGAAATATCTGAGTGATTCAGTGTGAGTTGTGATTCATCACAGGCTGCTATTCTACGATGGCAGATTGGGATTTTAATAGAATTAAACTAAAAAGAGACATATTTTTTTTTAACCCTGTTTATACCAATTCAGGCTTCCTCCACTGCATAACAACTTTCAAAAGACATGATTTATATGTTGAGTATGCCCTTCATCCCATGCTTTTATAATACTTAATCTGTCCTTCTGATACCGCTCAGATTTCCCACGAGAAGAACGACACGGTCATCCAGTTTCGCTCTCCAACAGTGAACGAATCCCTAAACCAGCCCTTTAAAACCTACATCAAGCTAGACAACTTAGAGAAGGAACTGAAGCCTTTCGACTATTTCCCGGACCCCAGCTTCAACGAGCTGACCAAGAACATCATCACTGAGACCAGCATCATCATCGTCACTGTAAGTACAGATCGCACGGGATGCTTTGATGCTGCACCGAGCGAAAAGTCGACCTCTTTTTGTCTGAAGGAATTAAGACAAATGGTGTTATTATCAGACTGAAGGATAAAAATGAGAAAGATGCTGAATTGCAGTTGCTGCACAAATCTTCACTTTATTTTTTGCAAATAATATTATGCAAATAGCAGCACATTTGTCATTTTAGCTCAGTGCTGTGATTGTTTCAGATGTCACAGGAAGGTACATTAGTAGTTGCAATTTGTAAACAGCAAAGATACAGAAAAAACACAATGCATTTGCTTTAAAAACTGTAAACCTCCACAAGATGACTAACAAAATAGGACACAAATGTGGAAATGATGCTTTTTTTATTGTGAATGTTTTACAACTATTAAATTACATCTTTCAGAAAATAACAAATAATTATTTTAGACAGTGAATGCATCAAATAAGTTAACTTGCTTTAAGTACTCATAAACCATGATAAAGATGATAATGAGAGTCTGTGCTCTAATAATAATAATTACTACACATTTATATAATAATTAACTGTCACCAACAATCAAATATCTTGTTAAAAATAAAGAAGATGCATACAAATATTGAATTAATTCAAATAAATATCTGAATTTATTTAATCTTTAGTGACACTGTTCTACTTCTCTTTCTGGCCCTTATGACGCTAAGACATTAGCTATGGAAAGGATGCGAATGAAGAAAAAAGAGCTTTTTGTTTGAAACATTATTTAAATGAATACATTTTCAGTCCTTTGGATTTGAGCTGTAGATATATTTATTTTGCTTTATGCAAGCATTGAGGTTCTTTCCTAAAGATTTTTTTCTTTAAGAAGGAATCTTCCTAAAGTTTTCCTGGGTAAACACACTTAGTGGCGAAAGGCATTTACAAGGCAAAAAAAAAAAGCTCTGAGGTCTTTTCAATTACTCAGACTCTGGTATGCTTCACCTTCCTTATATTTCAGCCTCCATTAGAATAATTGAAAGCATGTCTGTTGGTGCAGAAGTGTGCTGTGTAATCTCAGAGTGTGTTTTGCAATGCCAGGAACGTTGGTTTGACTGGAGCTGTGCCTGAAGTGTGTTAAGTAAGAAATCACTTCGACATGTGCTTACAATAACTATAATCTTAATCTTTTTAATTACTTTTAGCTCATTTTGGAGTGGTATGGAGCTGCTACACACACACACACCTCTTCCCCCTCCCATTACTAATGAAAACACTTAAAATAATGTTTTCACTGCTTCTCATTTGATGCATTCTAATTGATAATTAATTTCACTCCCATGTCATGACACTTTGAGTATCTCATGGCTCTCTGTGCAGGGTCGGGGATTCTCTAAGGCGATGACAGCCAAAGAGGCTCAAGCGTTTGTGGGTGATGTTCCATGTGTGGTCAACACGCTTCAGGATGACAAGCTGTTTCTGGACCCACCTTCCACTACGCCCAGCGCTCGCTCCAGACGGCAGCGCAGAGAAACTCGGCCCGAGCTGTTGGAGCTGATGGTCAGAGCAGACTCACACATATGTATTTTATATTGCATTTTATAATTGCATTGAAGTTACTGATGCACAGGATTTTACAGATAATAAGCACCTCAGATGTGTATTATGTGTGCAGATGAGATTGTGTATGCACCATCAATCTTTACTGTTTTCCAGGCATGTCTTCTCTACATACATCTTTGCAGCCACATTTTTTCACTGGTTCAACAATTTTCATGTAGCTGCAGGTCCTTATAATTACATTTAATTATAGCTGAACCACAATTGTGATAAATACCGTAACCTCTCCTCTGGGTAATTCTTCTTAGTGAGCTATTGTTTCATTTCTGTGCCTACAAAAGGAAGTGAAACAACCAGACTTTCTATAGTGCACAAGGTACCTACAGAGGAAAACCTTGATTATAAAGTGTCTTGCTTAGTACATTTATACATTTGTTCAGTTCATGTAGAGCCTCTAACGTGCACATAAGCCTAGCAGGTAAAAGTAGTCCTCCAGGCGTAGTAGCAGAATTGTGGGCAATTATTTTGATTCAGGCTGAATCCTCATTTCCTCTCTAACTCTGTCCAATCTCTCCCACAGACTCCTAAGTAAATCAGTCTCTGGTTGCTGAAATGTGCTGAATTTGTAGCGATAATAAATTTGCCCATTCTGTGTTTATCCACAGATCAAATTTGGGAAAGGAGAGTGGGTGGTCGGCTCGGTGCAGTACGAGAGAAAGAATGATTTGTCCCTCTACATCATCATCCCTGCTGTCATCGTGCCCATGCTGCTCATCATCACCATCTCTGTCTACTGTTACAGGTGAATTAAGATATTTAAGGTTTTTTTTACAATTAAAAAAGTCTGGAGGGGAGGGGGTGGAAGGGGAGGTGGATATGACGCCGCAGTATTTTGAATTTGAGTGTAGTTTTTGGCCACATTCTTACATATAGCACCTTTAAAGAAATCCAACTTCTCTATTTTGAGAAGCTGTGATGCTGCATCAATAATTCTAAATTCTGCTGTGTGTTCTTTTAAAAAAGGCTTCTGTTTACCTGAGTATGTCTGAATGTTCACAAATGCCTACATCAGGGAAAGCACACTCACAGCTATAATAGGATATTTTCATAAAACTGTGAGAAAAGACTGTTACACACAAGCTGTCTCCAGTTGGACAAATTACGCTGTTGCCATGTAGTCGGGCATGTAGGTTTTTAAACGAAAGTTCACACCCTTCTTTAAACTGTTTCTGTTTGTTTGCCTGTGCTTTGTCTCTTTAGGAGAAAGAGTCAACAGGCAGAGAGGGAGTATGAAAAGGTGAAACATCAACTGGAGAATCTGGAGGAGAGCGTACGAGACCGCTGCAAGAAAGAATTCACAGGTACAAGCAAAGGAGCTGCGGAAAAGCTCGACAATAAAGTCCCTCAAGGTCCCCTGTGTTCCTCAGAAGCTGTAAAGTAATGAAGTGCTTCATAGCTCTGGTTACACTTTTTTTTATTTTGCTGCAGTAAATTAAATAAATTCTCCTGTTTAATGTCATGTTATCAAGGAGCGGTTTTGTCGTAAGTGTAACAGTCTGTCACAGTTAGATGTGCGAGACTGTTCTGTCTCTTCACATCATTGAGACAGATCAGAGCACAGACTGCTTATTAAAAGACAGAAACCAGGTGTCACTGGATTCTTTTCTGTTTTGTAGACCTGATGATCGAAATGGAGGATCACACCAACGACCTGAATGAGGGACGAATCCCCTTTTTGGACTATAAGACCTACACAGACCGGGTCTTTTTCCTACCTTCTAAAGATGGTGCCAATGATGTGATGATCACAGGGAGGTTAGACATCCCAGAGGCCAGAAGAGCCACAGTGACTCAGGCGCTCAACCAGTTCTCCAACCTCCTGAACTCCAAGACGTTCCTCATTAATGTAACTATTACTACACACATCTGAACATAAAACACAATTCAGCCATGTACACTGATATTAAGTCTCTCTGGATGTCCAGATGAACATTTCTTAGCAACCATTGATTGCATGGATTGCTTTTAAATCTCAAAGAGATTTACCATTCTTGGGTGATGTATGACTTTTCATCTAACACCAACAGTAGATTGACATTTGTGTGAAATATCAACATCTGTTTGATGGATTGCTTTAAAATTTGGGGCAGACATTTCTTTTGTTCCATAACATGATTTGTAGTCACTTTAGGGATCCGTTGACTTTTCCTCAAGCACCATAATCAGATCAAATTCTTTGTTTGGTGATTACGTTTAAGTCCAGCTATCCTGTGTGTAGCATGTTACAGAGGCAGACCCTCATTTGTTTCATGGGTTTTCATGGGTTATATATATATATATATGCATTATTCATTCACACACATTCACACATGGCAGTGGTAAACTACACATGTAGCCACAGACGGAGACGTGGCAGCCAGTGTGCGCCTACGGGTGAAGTGTCTTGCCATGACTAGGGGAGAGGGGGGATTCGAACCACCAACCTTCCGGTTAAGTGGACGACCCACTCTACCACTGAGACAACCAATAGACCTTTTAAGAATCACAGTATTTACTTGGTTATTTTCAGGCGCCTGTCGTGGTTTGATGGCGCAGGGTTGGGTTTCTTTTTGGAGTATCCCAGAATCGGCTTGCATGCCATCTCCAGAGACGTCAGCGCTTATCCTCAGGAGCACCTGTACGTCATGGTCAACGGCAAGCTCAGCGGTGAGAGGATACAGTATCATTCAGAATCATGTTTGATGTCAGTTCTTGAGGCAGTTTTAACAGCCTTTGTGTTGTTTTTTTTTTCCCACTCAGATGAGAATGAGGCAGAAATGGCAGAGAAAGCAGCTGATGATGAAGGTGATGACGGCAGCAGCGGTGATGATGATGACGATGATGAAGGAGTGATCACAGAGATTCGATTTGTGCCCAGCGATAAGGCGTCATGTGAGTGACTGAGCGAGGTTTAGTGTAAACTAGAAAGGGGTTGATTAAAGACATTTTCCATGTGTTTTCATGCAGTGGAGTCGATGTTTTCGGCGATGTGTGAGTGCCAGGCGCTGCATCCCGACCCAGAGGACGACGACTCCGACAACGATTTTGAGGGAGAAGAATACGACGTGGAGGAAGCTGGTGAGGCTGAGATATTATTGATTGATAAGAAAATCAAAAGAATCGGGTGTCAGACCGCAGTGAGGCCGGTTTACGTCGTATTTTTAGATTATGGAGACTCAGCTTTTTCCTGGTAATGACATTCTGTGAAACACTGTCTTTTGCTCTCTGTTTGTCCTCCTCTCGGTGGACTGCATGTTGGACTCTTTGGCCACAGAGGCAGGTAAGAAATCCAGCATCCATCAGTGCACATTTACACACCTCTTTTGTTGAGTGCAGACAAATTATAGATAAATCACATCTCCCTGTCCTCCGCCGTCTTAGAGCACGGCCACGCCGACATCCCGACCTTCTACACCTGTGACGAGGGTCTGTCTGCGCTGACGCAGGAAGGCCAGGCTACACTGGAGAGGCTGGAGGGGATGCTGGCCCAGTCTGTGGCTCAGCAGTACCACATGGCCGGAGTCCGAACTGAAGAAACAAAGGCTGAACTTGAAGGTTTGATGGTTATGAAGATGATTTAATGTCATGCATGATGAATGCCAGATTTGTGAGTGTGTTTTGTTGCCGTTGGCAGATGGTATGGAGGTGGATGCTGCAGTGATGGAGGCCGGCCAGTTTGAGGATGCAGACGTGGAGCACTGAAATGTCTCACCCGTGTGCAAGGTGTGGAAAAAAAAAACAAATCTTTAAACAGACTTTATAAATCCTTTTAATTATTTAACATCTAACACTCTCTGCAGGTTGAAGCCACCATAGCAGCAGCGTTGCATCATGGGATTGGAGAAGAGGACAGCAGCACTTCTTTAGCTCTTCCTGTTTTTAGGCACTTACTCACAGTAAAACAGACCTTTTTTTTTTTCTTGTACCTCCTCTTTGTGTTGTTGTTGTGTTAAAGTGTGCTGCTCTGCACTTCTGTGATGCAGCTGCTGTAAGCTGTTGACATACATCCCTGTTGTTGACTCTAATAACACTTATCTGTTGTTGTGTTTTGTACTTAAAAGACCAATTTAATATCAGATTGTTTTTCTGCTGAGGAGAGTTGTTGTCTTTGTATGAAATTGTTAATAAAATTAGCTTTTGTAACAATTTTGTTTCCTGTTTGATTTGTCTGATAACTTCGTGTCTGTTTGGTTGTGAGTACTACAGCTCAGTTCTGATGCTAAACCGTTCAAACGTTGTAGTTCCCCCTGCAGCCTCTAGGGTCTGGCTCCAACAGTGAGTCAGTCCTCATAGACTCCCATGTTAAAATGTCCAACGTGTTTCCAGCAGAAATAAACATGTTTACAGCCTGGTTCAAACAATGATTCTGCTCTCTATTGATAAGTGTCCTGATCAATGAACCGGTGTGAGTGATGACACAGTTTAATCTGCCTTCACAGTTTATTTTACATACAGAACTGTGTATTAACTAACAGACATGTGAACATACAGTTTGACACTGCGTGAATCTGGAATGTCATAATAAAAACAAACTAAAAACAAACATTTCTGTCAGTTAATTCATTAGTAAAATGTAAATCATGGCTCAGTTTGCTGTCAAATTTTAATGACTTGATGCTAAAATCATGCAAACATATAACTTATGCAGTTTTAACTGAAGATATGAACAGAAGTGTGTGTTAGACTGAAGTTTGTGTGTCTCAGCTGTGCTTCTGATGTGAGAGCCTCTGAACCTCTCTGTCTGTTTTCACAAAGTGCCTTTCAGGATTCTTCCTCTTCCTCAGCAGCAGGTTGACGGTCGTGTCGCTCGGTGATTCAAAAAGTCTTTCATGCGGTTTTCTTGGTCTCCTGCTGCAGATGGAGTGATTTCTTTGACAGCACAGGAACGACTTTATCAAACAGCAGCACTGAGCTCATCATACCTGCAACAGTTTTAATACACAACATGAGGGTTTATTTTTTCTTCTTGATAACAAAATAAAATAAATGAACACAATCCTATAATAACTTGTTTATCATTGCACATGGTATGACTGTGATTCTACATCCACATAAAGTATAAAATATATCACATCTATGTATCATTAAACACAGTCTGGATCTGTGCTCACCCAGCAGCGGGCCGAGCCAGTACACCAGGCAGAACTCCAGGAAGGAGTTTCCACTGCAGGGGAACTGAGTGGAGAAGGCCAGGGCAGGATTAAAGACCGCTCCTGTCAGAGCGCCTCCTGTAATACACACACACACACACACACACACACACACACACACACGCACACACGCACACACACACACACACACACACACAGAGAGACACACAGACACAGAGAGAGAGACACACACACAGACACACACACAGAGACACACACACACACACACACACACACACACACACAGAGAGAGACACACAGACACAGAGAGAGAGACACACACACAGACACACACACAGAGAGAGAGACACACACACACACACACACACACACACACACACACACACACACACACACACACACACACACACACACACACACACACACACCACACATCACACACCTACAAAGATATTGTGTTGAGAGCTTATTCAAATACTGGTGCATGTACACAAATGCATGAAAACACACATACACACTTGGGATATAAAAATCAGCACACATGCATTTGAACACACAACCATCTACACACACAAATATAAACTGACAAATGCACACAAACATGTAAACACACACAAAATCGAGCAAGACAAAAAGAATGATTTAAACAAAGAGTGTGCACACTGTTGCTGTACCCACATAGTGCCCACAGACACTGAAAAAACATACCGTGCGTGCGCACACACACACACACACACACACACACACACACACACACAGCATTAACACCCCAGATGTCTGCAGACATCCAGTCATCCCTAGCTCAGACGCTGTGTGTCATCCATCTCATTTTCCTCTTCCTTTATTGTTTTTGAGAAAACGACTGATGAGTCCAGACACTGGGATGCAGGATTATTCACTGTGACATAATATGTCGCTAGATTCACAGCAGACTCATGCTAATCCAGCGACTACATCCTGCATCCTCAAAATCAAAAACAGTGCAGAGAGGACCCACATCACCTCTCGCTGACCCCTTCCTTTTTGATTTTCAAGCTAGCTTGCCTTTATAGGACAGTGACCTCAAAGATTTGTTATAAAGTTTCTACCCTAAGAGAAATGTCTGATCTATGAAAATAAAAACTGTTGAGTAGCCAGTCTTCATATCATGTTACTTGCAAACCAACTTTTCTAATGCTGTATCAAACAAAATCTCTCAAAGGCTGAAACAGTCCATAAAGCTGCACTTTTATGGTTTATTGGCTCCTTCTATTACCACAGGTTTGACTTGTACTTACTGTTCAATGCTGGGGGAGAGGTACAGTTTAGGGAAGACTTGGGTGGCCTCAGCATCTTCAAAGCTGACAGAGAGAAGAGCCACATCCTCTCCAGGGTCCAGTGCTGTGTCCTTTGAAAGAGAAAGCCAGGTTGATATGTTTATTCAATGAAGAGACATTCACCGTTCATGAAATATTATTTCTAGATACT
>JAVQJX010205141.1:0-15456 GCA_036025115.1 Ambassis agassizii
CATCCGGTACGGACTTCAGCGAGGCGCCATCTGACCTGCAGCTGGGCGTCTCTCAACGTGTCCAGCAGAAATCAACATGTTTACAGCCTGGTTCAAACAATGATTCTGCTCTCTATTGAGAAGTTTCCTTCTAGTATCAACTGTACGGGGGCTCAATGTTTTTACAACTCACTCCTTTTTGTCTGTAGTTGGAGTTTTGGTGGACTGTAACGCTGCCAACATGGAGACGGTCAGAGCCTCAGAAGAAACTCTTTAGAGACCTCAGATTGTGGCTTTTAAACAGGCCAAGAAAATCCATCACAGCAGCCTCAGCTTGAACCATCAAGAGACTCATGAGACTCATTTCTGTTGTCCAGCATTGGTCCAAGATGAATTTTAGCAATTTTCTGACACAGAAGAAGAAGAAAGTTTCTGTGAGCAGTAGAAATGAAATTCCTTTCACCTCTTGGGGAAACTTTTACAAACACATGAAGCTTTTTTTATGTGCACTGACCCTTTAACCTGTGTTTTTAGAACAAACACGGCTCCTCTGAACTCCTCAAGATTTGCGGTCAAACGTCACAAGCAGCAGTTTTAACAGCTGAAGCTGCTCCGTCTTAATATAGTCCCACTCTGCAGTCATTTGTGGTCCTTTGCTGCTAATAGCACCCCCCCTTTTAAATGAGCTCCCATTTCCTCATCTCATCTGAGCCCAGCATGAACCACAGATAGGCCCTTGTAAATTCCCCCACCTCCCCCATCTGGCTCCTTTTATGTCAGACTGTCCATAATCGCTCCGTCAAAATGGCATCCCGTCACCGCTTCACTTGTTATGAGGTAGTGGGTGTGAGCACAGCCTGCCAGCCCCCTTCATGTAACATGAGGAAATGAGTTTGTGTCAGGACTATTTTGGAGTTGCTTTGAAGTCTTATTTTACCCCCTTTTGCCTCCAGGGGGACAGCACAGAAAGAAAAGGAGGGGTGGTACAATGTGTGAGGATGGGGAGGGCGGGAACATCTACTGAAAAATGCCCTGATAACCCCCCAAAAAAAGAAAAAAAAGGCAGCGCTCTCCTGATCTGATGCCTGGGTGGTCAGAACAGCAGAGAGAAAAAAGATGTGTGTCACTGTGTTACAGCATCACAGAGCTTCAGTGGATCCCGAGGCCTCCACCACTCTGATTTTAGTGATGTCATGTTTACGCCTAAAAAAATTAAGGCACACCACAAAAAACAAAAGCTGCGTTGTTATTATCATATTGTACAAATTCATAGATCAATAAGCAGCAGTGGGTCCGTCGATACGAGCCGCCAGCCATGGACTCCTCAGAGTGGAGAGGAGGAGGAGGAGGAGGGTGGAGAATCCTTAGGCGACTAAAACAATGATTTTTATTCACTGTCTTGGCAAAGACAAATATGTACACACACATGGGAGCATGTTGAAATTGGCGTGCACACTGAGGATTGTGGATTAAATAATAAATTATTATTAATAAAGCCCAGAAGTGACCAGTCAGCAGCAGCAGCAGCACCTTGACCTTCAAGTTTTCAGGTTGGAGAGAGGTGGGGTGGGGGTGTGTTGTGATATTTCTCTGCACTATAAGACATCATGCACACACACACACACACACACACACACACACACACACACACACACACAGAGTGAAGATGGTGGATGCTTCACACACACACACACACACACACACCCCCTGCTGCGATGTTCTGCAGGAGACGGAGGCATCCCGCGGTGCTGCTTCAGCGTCCTTGCCAGAGCTAGACAACTTCACTATCCGCTGCCCTAGCAGGGGGTGATAATCACATCAACCCCCCCCACCCCACCCCAACACCATCACCACCACCACCACTACCTCTGACAGGAGGCATTGAAATCAGCTCCGGTCCCCTTAAGAGTCTGCCATCCAGCAGTCTCTCCTGCTGACGTTACAAACAGAAGGTTTGTGTTTTCAGTTTAGCTCTGCTCTTCTGTTTTTTAAGTGTGTGTGTGTGTGTGTGTGTGGGGGGGGGGGGGGGTTGCGCCATGTGACTGGGGTGAAAATCTGAATTGGCAGAATTGAGTGTTGCCGCCATCGCCCCCTGTGTGAGAACTGTTATTGTATTGATGCCTGCTGTTTGTCATGGTGGATTCTATACGACACCAGGCTGAAAAGTTTTCATGGGAAAATTTCTATATGTTACATCCCGACGTGGACGCCAACGTGTTCGTAACGCTTCGTCAGATTTACAGACTCACTGTTACGGGTTTCAGCTGTAACCCATGCTGGGCGGTGGTCAGAGAAAATAAAATGGGATGCTATCACTTTAAGAAGTCCTTGTATTCTCCCAAACCATCAGCGTACGCCGGCTCCTCCGGTTAGCAGCAGTGTTATGATTTTTTTTCTTCCATGTGATTTGTGCACATGGCATCTAGAGTGCTTTTTAAAAACAAGGACTAAGTGGGGGCTTCCTCCTTTTTTTCCTTCAGAACTCTCTGGACTGTTTTAAGCAGCTTTGTGGGCCTGCACAGCTCCTCTTGCTACCCAGGGAGCCTGGCTTCCTGCAGCTACGCCCCATTCATCACCTGCTTTCAATGGCCACCACCAAGCCACCTCCAGCTGGAAGGCCAGGTAGGGTGCCGGGTGGTGTACAATGTTTGGGGATTAGCAATCAAAGGAGCGGGGAGGCTGTGGGCAGCGCGTCCCGGCCCGCCATTCACTCCTAGCAGGGGAGGAGAGCTCCAGCAGCGGCCAAGGTCATCGTCTCCAGCTCGGCAGGAGGTAGCTGGGAGAGAACCCTGGGAACCAGCCGCCTGCTCTGTGCTAATCGCGGGCTAGCAGGCTAGTAGCACAGCGGGTGTCTCACCCGCCAAACATTCATCTGTTTGTGCTGCGGATAGCATGGCTGACAACAAGATAATGGCTTGCTTTTCTACTTTCCTCTCTTTTCTCTCCTCTCTCTGTGCTTTGTCGACATCTTTTGCTCTGTTCCAGCCCGATTCTTTGGGAGTCTTTGGTTTCCTCTCTTTGAACTGCAGTGTATGCTGAGTTAGCAGAACGCTAAAGTGGCACAATAGTGTTCAGATTTTCATGAGAAGGAAGTGTGCTTAAAATGACAAAAGCCATTTGGGTAAAAGAAAGTAAAATGTCTTGCTCAAAAGTTTCAAACACACCTGCAGCTCTGCAGCTTGCTGAGTTTTTTTTAATAATATTCAGCAAACTTTTTTTCATGTTTGCATCCCGCCGTATGAATGTCATGTGATGGAGCCATGATTAAAGCGGCCGTTTTAAGCTGATTTGGCATCCTGTGGTGCGAGACATTGGTCTGAGAAACCCTGATGGGACAGCTGGTCGTGTACTCACAGACTGTGGTCATTACATTTTCCCAGAATCCGCCGGCTGCCGCTCGGATTAGCTTAGCCCGCTAAGCGAGAAAAGAGAGGAAGCGATCGGTGAGGTAACGATGATGTAAAATGAATCGTCTCCTGTCACGGAGGCGAGGAAGCAGCGAGCCGTGCCCCGCCACCCCACCCTTTCCCTACAAACACACACCCCTGTTGGGATATTGGCAAGTTGTCATGACGACAGGGATGTTCTGCTGGTGAAGTCTCGCTCGGCGTTGTCCAATCAGATCGTGGAGCTACAACCGCAGCGTGAACAGGGGAGGACGCACCTATTCCAGTTGCACAATGCTGAGGAAGGACAGGCGAAAAACCCTGGACCACCAACGGGAAACTGGCAATCCGGGGGAGGCTGTCAATGGGCCGCCATGGTTCGACAATGCACAAACAGCGGGGATGCAGGGGCTGCCAGGTAGGGGGTCTCCATCATGCCTGATGCTCTTAGAGCTGTGTTTGTTTGCTCTAAAGTATTAATGCATTATTTATTCTCACTGTTGGCATGCACTTATTGAACACTGGCTTTATTGCGGCTGCTGTGATGCTTCAGGACGCCGGACGTAGCCGCCGCTTTGTTTCCACTTTACCACATCACTCCTGCAGGTGGTTTTTTTTTTTTCTGCAAACAGACGCCAACATTTTAGTGAATAAGAAGGGGAAATGTCACGTAGTATTAACTTTCATTTGCTATTCATTTCACTGCGGGATGTGGATCAGGAGCTGAAGAGGCTAATGTGCCCGAGCTGCAGGTAGCAAAGTGGAGGAAAAACTCTCCCAGCGTCGGGCCTTTTATTTCAAACCGCGGGGAGGATTTTTCTTTTCTTTCCTCTCTGGTTGACCGGAGCAGAAGCCGGGGTTGTTTCGTAGCTCTGTGGAGGATGGAAGGCTTGGTGGGGGCGCGCTCTGGTGTTTTTCCAGGCACTGCAGGTAGCCATTACGTCTCCGTCCCCCTCGAGCTTCTTGCTATCTACCATCAGTGTTCTTTTTCCAACCCAGGCTTCTCCATAACATGGTTATAATTTATTTCTTTTAGCCTCTTCTTGCCCTTTGTACCCCCCCTCTCTTCCCTCTCCCTGTCTCAGTCCCTCTGTCATAAGGGTCTCTGTGGGACGCCATTTGACAGACTGACCCCCGGTTGTGTTGGACTCTTCAAACTGGAGAATCAAATGAAGGTTGTCAGCTTGGTGAAAGCACCTTTATGAGCTTCTGGTTGTTTGTGGCTCCGAAATGTTGTTTTGTGTCTTATTACAGAAAGGAATCGTAATCTATCGTTGACAAAATGATGTTTTTATGTGAAGAATCAGTGGAAAAATGATCAAACTGTGATGAGTCAGCCCTGTTTTCACATTTTGGTGCATTTCTGAAGGTAAAACAGTGAAATATTGGTTTCAAAGTTGTCTTTTCTCACAGTGACACCAGGTTTAGAGCCACTCCACCAAACAAAAAAAACCTGAGGCCTGTTTTATATGAGATGTTGAAGCTGCACATGCTTCACTGGCGTCATTTGTTGCTTGACCTTCAAATCTAGAGATGGAAGAAAATGCAGATTAGAACCTTGAGAATGATCTCAGGAGCAGGTTTGGATAAACTCTATGATATGTTCCTCCGTGCTGACCCTGAGTCTGTCACTGGGTGTGGATGCGATGGAGAAAAACTGAAAGGAAGGGATTTTCCCCGTTTCTCTCAAATTACACACCAACAAAAAAAGTTCTGGGGGAGACTTTGAGGACAATGATGTCAATGATTTGTTGCAGGGTTGTTGTTGTTGTTGATGCAGATTTTTTGGGGTCAGATGTGTTGATGCTGCTGTTTGTGTTCTGACCCTGAAGGCCGACACACGACTCTCCTGCTCTTCTTACAAAAAGCTTATTAGTATTTGATTTTTTTAGTTTCATAAAAGCTGACATGATTGAGATGTCAAAGAGGCCGCACAGGCCCCCGAGGAAACCCGGGATCATTTGTGGCATCATGTAATCAGCTGCTGCCGACTAACCCCAAAAAGAAGCTGATGTTTCAGAATCAATTGGCGGAGACACATGTGTCAGTAAATGTCATCCTGAGGCTGATTGGACCACCCAGAGGTTTGTCCGTTTAAAAGCCATGCGGTTTCCATTGAAGAAGTTCCAGTGTTGCAACCTAAAGGTCGTCCAAACCCCCCCCCCCCCACCACCACCACCACCACCAGCAACCCGCAGATCCAGCTCCTGTGATCTATGGCTGGGGTCCCCTTCCACAAATTACTGCGTTTGAAACGGACGAAGGAGAAACGGCGAGCCTGCATTCCTCCCCAACAGCGAACCAGACGTGGAACAAACCATCTGATGGCAGCCAGACGGCAGACACTTCACTCAAACACACCCCGGGCTGGAAATATCTATTATGACCATGTGAAGATGAGGAACGAGGAGGAAGAGGAGGGGGGCAGTTTGAGCAAATTAATTGCCCGTCACTTGTCAGGAAAAAAAAACTGTCTGTGAGAAGCTGTCAGCCAAGGACAATGAATGCATCCCTGTTTCTTCCTACATGTGATTTAATAAAGAGAGACCACAGACGGAGACACAGTGTGCAGCAGCAGCAGCGATGTGGTCAGGTTGTAAACACACAGACATGAAGAGGAAAAGCAGGATTACAAACAGGTTTGATCTCCTCAGGGCTGTCCAGGCCGGCTGACAGAGTGAGGAGGAGGAGGAGGAGGAGGAGGAAGAGGAGGCGGTTCGGCCTGCTTTTATTCACTACTTGTCCGTCAAACTCTGTCTCTCTGTCTCTCTCTCTTGCCGGCAGCGTTTGTCATTTGGGCTGTCCAGATACTGTCCACACTACAATGAAGCAGACGGGCAAACAAATGTACCTGCAGGCTCAAGTCTTAGGAAACAGCTGAGGCCCACCAATTTGTTAACAGCACAATTTTCAATAGAGTCATAACATCTCTGCCCCCCCCCTCCCCATCTTCCTCCTCCTCCTCTTCCTCCTCCTCCTCCATCTCTCTGCCCATTGTTCATTATTTTAAAAGAGAAACTACATTAACTTCTCCATCCAGAGGAGCTCAAACCAGCTTTTAAACCAAACAAATCAAATTAAATTCTTATCATCATTTTCTCTTTTAAACAAATCAAACATTTGTTTTAATGCCAGTGAAATTGAGTTCCATTTATCTTCATACACTTGTAATATTATCCCCTTTGTTCAGATCCTATTGGTGTAGGAACGAGCAGAGAATAGGCAGATGATGAGATAATGATGGCGGCCCTTTCTTCCAGTGATGAGGACGACACGGTGTGAAGATGAAGAGCCGTCCAATTTAAGACAGGAGAATTAAAGATCTAGCATAGCTTCAAGCTAACGTGTGACATCTAATATCATTTGTGGCTGAAAGGCAAAAAAAAAAGAAAAAAAAAAGAATAATTGTACGTTTGCAGGAGAAAAGTGAGCCATTAGTTTGAGTTTTAGTTCCATTATTCACAGGAGGATGAAGTCTGTTAAAGGCGTCACAAGGACAAATAAAAAGACAAAAATCAGCAAAGTGCAAATCCCTACAAAAGTCAACACATCACTGCAGAATCACTTCCTGGTTTTTGGTCATGTGACTGTAGGTCTACATGTGAGTCAAACATGGGTTCCTAGTTGAAGCTGAAGGATTGTTTGTGTGGGTTTATTTTTGTCATTAAGACGTAGAATCAGAACAGAAGTTTTTGTTCCTCTCTTAGACAGACATACGTCAGAAGAAAAGTTTCACATCAGAGTTTTTAGCCACAGATTGAGCTTTTACATGCAGGGTCACTATGTGCCAGATGTTTAGCATTTTTTTGATTTTCGTTTGTTGTTGTTTTTTGCATTATTTCCCATCATGCTCTCCACTCTGTGCTGATATGTTGGACAGTTGAACATGCAGCTCCAGCCTCTGCTCCTCTTCCTGGACGCCCCACCCTGCATTCGTCCATTTTGTTTTTCTGTCAGCTTTCCTCTTTCCACTTTTGTCAGAGCTCATCTATCGGTTGTCAATTGTGTTCAAATACCACCTTAAATTTAATGATCGAGATGATTTGAGCGCACCATGACTCCAGGAAAACTACTAAGATTTACTAAAGACCTGAAGAATGAAAGAGTTTTAAAGAAATATATTTAATTTTCTAATGAAATTTCTGAACTTTAAGCTTTGGTTTGATCACATGATGCATTTAAGGACCATCAGAAATCTGAGGATTTTTGTTTTGACTCGTTTAAAAGTGTTGTTTTTGTGCATTTTGTGCAAACATGCATTGATTCCAGATGGTTATTGAATCATTAATGATTAGAATTCAGTTTTAATGATACTTTTCCTTTTCCTCTGAATCTATATTAATCATAGCAGAACAATCTAAACGCCTTTTAAATATTCTAAGTGTTTGAATATTTAATGATTACAACTCGCTGATTCCCAAAACTCATGTAAATGTTAAATGTAGGAATCATAGAAGACAGTATGTGTATTAATTAGATCCCCAGACAGCAGACTGTAACTCTTTAGGTGTAATACGTCTATGTGTGCATGTGGAGGCAAAAAAAAATGTGGTTCTAATACAGATGGGAGATTTTTGTGTGTACGCACGCCGCCATGATGGAGACGAGGGGAATGACAAACGTCCTGTCAGTCACACAACACATGGGCACGCTAACATCAAATGGAGCCGGAACATCTGTCAGACACCGGACCAGTGCTTTAGTTAAAGGATGAGGAGGGGTCTGCTGCGATTCATTTATCTCGCATTGCTGCCCATTGGTTTTAATTATGGTTTGCTCTTTCAAGTTAGAAATAGGCATGCTTCAAAAACAGACATGTCCCCCTTTTGAGTTTTTTGAGCATTGTTTCTGCAGGGACGAGGAGGCTACATGTGTCTCCATCTGTCTGTTTGCATTCACTTTGTGTGTGTGTGTAATTGATGAGCATTTCTTTGTGTGTTTGCTCCACCATGTATTATATGTGCAGAATCGGCACAGCTGCAACAGAGTCGGATTGATGTGTAACCCAAGCCGGCACTTTAAAAAGAAAGAGAGAGAGGGAGGCCTGGACAGACGTGGTCCTGCTAGTAGACCAGATGGGGCTTTATGATGAAAAGAGCATATAATCCCCATCCAGGCATCACTTCCATCACTTCTGCACTACAAAGCCATTCACAGCATTTTTATACTGCGAGGAATAATCTCCCAAAAAGAGCATGTTTTTTCTTCTATCTTTATCTTCTGTTTCTCCATCCCTTCATATCATCCTCATCTGTGCCCCCCCCCCTTCCCCCAACTGCTCTTGAAGACTTGCAAATGTGGCATTAGCTAATATTCAGAGAGAGCCAGGCGAGCGATCCCTTTTTCTGTGGCAGGGCCCTCCTGATTGAGCTACAGTGTGTGCCTTGGAAATGCGTGCTGCCCCCCCCCCCCCCCTCTGATTGGTATTCAATATACATGTCACTGCAGGACATGCTAGTTTGGGGCTATGGGTTTCTCATCCCCTCCTAATTCCAACCATTCAAAGTGTCTTTTTTGCTGTCACTTACTTGGACACGGGGTTATTAATGGGCTTGAACTATAAATGTGTTTTTTGTTGCACTAAAATTTATAGAAAATCCACTTCAAACAGATGTTAGCGAGGCCTCTCTCTTTTCCCCATGTGTATTCAATGTATCTCTCTCATTACTCCAGCTGTAAATATATTAATTGTTATTCACATGACACACTTTTGCAGATTATGCCTGCAGTGCATATATCCACCTCAGAGCCCCGTTCACACACAGTGAGTCAGTTTTTTTAATCATAGGCTCTCCCCACGTTCTGCATGTTTTCCTCCTCGCTGCGAGCGTCGGGGGAGCCGAGGATTTCTCTCTGTCTTAGACTTACATCAAGAAAACTGACGCAGCTTAAGGACGCTCTGCGGCTCAGGTGGTGACGTACGGTGCAGCGTCAGAGGTGGATTTCTAGGAACATCACCTCCATGTTTCTGCCTCTCTGCTCAGCCTGAGGTCAGGGCAGGCATCACTATCTGCTCGAAAGCTCCAAAAATGAATGAAGTTTCTAACAATGAACGATGCAAACAATCACCAGACTGCAGCGTCAAGTTGTGTCCGTTTACTTTTGGTCACATTCAGTCCTCAAAGTTGTCGTAAGAAGCAGGAAGTAGACTCAAGCTGGAGGATTTGGGGCCATGTTTTGACTGGACCAGGTGGTCCCATCCAGCAGAGGCTTCGCCTCAAACTGCTGAAAGGATTTTCACTGTTTCTGAGCTACACAGTTTGTTGTGTATCTGCAGACCAGTCCATTCTACAATGAAGACATCAGAGCTGCATCACAGAGGAATGGAACACATGGCACCAGGATGCTCTGCTGGGAAATCACATGGATGTTACGCCTAGCTTAGCATTATAGCAGCAACCTGAGCACCTGTGGCAAAGCACGCCTTCAGAGGTCCGGTGGAGGGAGGGGAGGGAAGAGTCATACCTGCACACTCAGTAAACACCCACAGATCTGCTTCTACTTCCCCTTGAGCAGGCCGGACGCTGAACGCTCCACTCCCGCCTGAGACACCATGGCTGCTCTCCTGCTTCTTGCTGAAGAGCCGATCTGTCTGTTCCTTCTCGTGGGCCCCGCTCCAGGTTTTCCTTGGCCCCGTTCCAGGTGTGGGAAGCGAAGTGTAAACAGTTTACAGATCTGCTGTGGCTGGAGAGGGCCGAGGGCTCCGGCTGAGAGGAACGTAACCTGAACAGCACTTCACAGGGAGGCAGAGCTGCTGGACGGAGCGCTCAGGCATATTGTGTCAGAGCCTTAAACAGGAAACTGAGCCGGCCGCTGACGTCAGTGACTGCTGACAGCTTCAGGCTGATGGTGTCAGGTTTATTTCATGTACGCAAACGTGCATGACTTCCTCACTGTACACTGTTAAAGGTCATTCAAAGCAGATGATCTCGATCTTCTCTGTGTTTGTCATTCTGCGTGTTTCTGTGCGGTTGCATGTGGTGAAAAAACAGGGAAAAAAGTGCACAATTAGTAATAATATAAACTGAATGTTTCAACCTGATTCCTGATTTTAAAGCTCTGTGTTACATTTGCTAATTAGCTTTGCTTTCTTGCAGCATTGTTAGCATTTAATCTTATTGTTAGGTGTGTTAGCAGCGCAGCATTTCTATGCTATATGACTGACACAGTGTGGAGCTGTAAGCGAGCCTTGAGGATCTGTGGAGATCGTTTCTTTCTTCTGTGCAGACAAACACTCAAAGTTTATCATCTAAATCCTCATTATCTGCTCCAAAGCTGCAGCAGTGATCAATGAATGGAGGTTTGAACTGTTAGTCTGGACACAGGAACATTTTTCCATCAAATGTAATGATCTACTGTTTTTGCCTCCATATGTGACGTCGTCTTAGTGCTAATTGGTGTCTTGGTGACGTGCAGGAAGTGGTGCTGACATCTTCCTCACTGTCAGAATGGTGATGACTGAGCTGCTTCTTTTTAGCCTGAGGGGGTTGAAATCAGGTGAACAGTGTAGCTGCTGGATGCTTTTTTTTTCTCTCAGTTTCCTGAAACAGAAATAACACAAAAAGTTATTGACTTCACACTTTCTGCATAATCAGTGAAGGAAGCTGTGCTGCCTGTGCACAGACTGACAGCAGCACCAAGCATTAACGTCCTGTCTCCTAACTCCATGTAGTCACAGCATCAGCTCACCCATCAGGCCACTCGTGTGTGTAGACCATACAGCCTCCTGGTCTGAGCTGAAAGTAGCTCTGTGTGTGCATTAACATTCTTAGTTTTAAACCTGCTCTATTAACGTCCGACCTCCACAAATGCCTTGATGTAGCTATGAAGCCTTCAAACTTCTCCGTCTCTCTGCTACATCACTTCACGCTGCTTCACCTCTAGAGTAGGGGCGAGTTTATTTCATTGAATGTCATCTTGAAAGTCTCAGACACTTCCTGTTTCAGTGAACAATAGGAGACAGAGAGTTTTCTGTGTTTTCTGTGTGTTTTTGTCCATAATCACGTCTATCATAAACTAGTCTTATAGTGGAAGTAGCGGTGCTATGGCTACCAAGCCGACCAATCACAGGGCTGCTGGCTGCTAATCGTCTGTCTCAATAGGCAGGTTTTAGGGAGGTGCAGGTCAGGCCTGTAAGTGGGGCCGTGTGTAGAAGTCTGGGCTACATACGTATCGAATGTTGACGGAGACTATAAACCAGACTTTAAAGCTAACCTGACTCATGTCTTCCTCAGCTGCTGGTATAACATAGAGATCCTGGAAATAATATTGACCCAATAAAAGCCAAAACCTCCTCATTAAAGGAAACCCTGTTTAGTTTTACTAACCCTGATCCCTTTTAGACTGAAGCCTAAAATAAAGGAGCACAACTGAATCAGCAACAAGTCAATGTCTAAACCAACCCAAAGGGTCCTCAGGCTGACTCTGTCTCCAACAAATAAGAATAATTACCAACCATTTAATGCAATTTGTTTGTCCAAAACTGCACACAAACTTCTGAACCTCCCAAACCTGCATATCCCTCGATAAATTCAGTGATATTGCCATAGACGTTGGCATCTATATGAAGCTTTAAGCTTATAAAATAAATGGGAAATCAATGGGAAAAATTGTTACAGGTACATATATTCAAAATACCTATGTGCATGATTTGTATTGCTTTGTGCACATTTGTCTGTGAAAATCATACTTATGTAGAAACATACACGTATGTTTTTACTTAATATATTTTATATATGTGTTTATCTTGGACGTGTGTGTGTGTGTGTGTGTGTGTGTAATCAGCAGCTGCATCCTGCATGTTTAAACTCACCTGGTGTCCCATGATGAGCTGCTGCTGCTGCTGTAAACCTCAGCACAGGAAAATGAGGTGCTGGCAACAAAGAGCTTTGAGGAAGTCGACATATCTCCAAGGACACATACCACCCAGCAGATCAAAGGAGCTAGAGGACGCGTTTGATGGGGGAAACCACACTGCTTTTCAAAGCATTGTAGTCCTGCATCTCACCAGCCCACCAAGGCCCGCCATAGAAATTCTAATACGTCCGCCTGTCAGTTAATTGAAGCTCCGTTCTGTCCCTGGAGGGGGGACAGCAGCCTGGTCTTTAGAGAGCATCTTTGTCCTGCCGCATTAATTATTCTTCCTCAATCACCTCCTCAATAACACGATTTATTGTTGCCTGGTCTTGTCGCCGTTCTCTTGTCTTGGGAGAAGACACTGATGTCTGACAGAGAAAAAGATCACAGCTGCGCACACATCATATCAGCCTTTACCTTTGGGGAAGTTTGCTGAGGAGATGTTTGCTTGTCAGAGTTGTTGCATTTGATCAGATGGAGGGAGAAAGATGTGCATAACAACAGGATGATGTTTGGGTAGAGGACGCCGAAGGACAGTCGGTGTGTTTTACTTGACGACACACACACACACACACACACACACACACACACACACACACACACACACACACACACACACACACACACACACACACACACACACACACAAAGAGAAGAGCAACCCTGTCAATCCAGAGATGTGTCCCTCTTCCCCTGAGACAGGCAGTCTTCCAGACAGACAGGAAGTCAGCACCGTCTGGCAGTGATGAGCGATGGCAGCCGATCTGAGGCCTCTCTCTCTCTCTCTCTCTCTCTCTGCATATGGCTCAGCGTGTCATGCGACTTATCTCGTATGTTCTCCATCTTAACGTGTCTGTTCATGATGCATTCTGCTGACAAATTCTGTCTCCAAACCCTGACGGATGGTATTAAGTTGCAGTGATATCACAGTGTGTCTGCAGCTGTGTCAGCCTGCAGATATACTCCAGTAATAGACACTGGCTCATACCATGTGACCTCCTATCTGCAGACCAAATGACCAGTTAGAGCATTGAAAGGGAAATAGTGTGCATTCCTCCATAATCATAAGAGGTATTTACATATGCTCTCTAAATAATTATGCGGTCCGCCTGCACAGCATCCAATGAATTTTTCACAAAAGCACTTTTTGCTATTTACATTCCTTAAAATGTAATGTGGTTTACTTATGCAGCTGAACGGGCCAAATCAAAGCAGAGTGCAGGCAGAGAGAGAGAGAGAGGCGGAGGGGGTGGCGAGGAGGAAAAAGTTCAAAGCGTGCGAGGTCAAGCTTGAGGGTCACTCTCTCGCTGCCTTTTCACAGCCTGCGTGAATACATAACCGGCAATTGACTTTCTAATCGGGAGGGGCCTCATCAAATATGCAGTTTAATAATCACCGTTGTCATGGGTCCTTTTTTTGTTTCCTCCAGAAGCATCTGAATTAAATAATGATGGGGCCACTGCCTGCTTCTTTTTAGCGCCCCTGAAATTCAAAATGACAGCCGACCATTTCCCCTCGCTCATGAAAGCTTTTTTTTCCCCCTCCTCTGATTGGATCAAAGCTTTGACCTGTGTTGCTAGGTGACCCTTCCTGATCCCTCCAGAGTGGGGGACCTTCGCAGGGACACCTGGGGATCACCTGGGCGGTGGCGTTGTCGCCGGCTGTCACCGGAGCCCTTGTCTGTTTGATGTCACCTCTGACACCGGCCTCTGTAGCGATCGGCAGGGAGATCTGACGCCCTCGCCGGGCTGTGTGAATAATATATCTACCTGTCTTGCTCCCCATGATGAAACGTGACCATGCTTTACCTTCAGCGGTCATGTGTTTCCTCCTGTCTGTTATAGGCGGCGGCGGTCAACCATGGGGAATGAGCTGTCAACACAGCAGCTCAGCTGGCAGCGCCCCGTGTCCCCCCGCAGGGAGGGGGGGCGCGCGAGAGTGGAGGAGGCTGAAGGATGACAAGGGACAGCCGGAGAAGAGGAGCCTCAGTCAACAGTGAGACGTTCAGTGTGCTCTCCACCTCCATCATTTGTCATCACATGCACAGAAGCTGATTTCACACCTACAACAGCACACACACATGATTGGTTTTGTGCACTAATCATGATAAAAACACAACCAGTCACTGCAGGAACAATAAGTTTAACTTGTTGCTTTCTCACTAGGATGACTCGCACATGCACAGTGCTCACTCAGTAATAGTGATCTTTGAATCAGGTTTATCTCACTGTTTGTGAACTCACACAATGATAATTTTATTTATACTAACATGACTTAGTTGCTTTAAACTGATCTCTCTTTTATGTTGTAACTTGTATGATGAAGTGAAGCCATAAATAACATAATACACTCAGGTGCACAATTTTTGTCACTCAGCCCGTCCTCACCAGAAAAACGAAGAGTTTGATCGATTTTTCCGGCTTTTAAAACAGAAACAGTCTTCGTCTTTCTAAAGCCACACCTCTACGTGGTCATGGGGGCGGGCACTTGTCCTGACTGTGTCTGAAAAAGTGAGCAGTTTTCCTGTAAAATGCGTCTGAACTCATCATTACCAACAGCTTGTGGCAGCAAACAAAAGGTTACACTCTCTTACTGTCTTCTTGTGTTTTCTTTCGTTTCTGTGTTGTGTTCTGTCCATGCTGGTTTGTAATATTGATCCCACATCCTTCCTATGAACTGAATGCTTCCAATTAGCACAGCCGTTGGTATCAGTGGCTGCTCCATCTTGTGCCGGCGGCTGCTGACAGACCTCGTGCCTGTCAGGCTCACCTCAGACAGTCCATAGAAGAGGATACAGCTGTCAAAGAGGTCATTGAATGAGGAGTCTGAGGGTTGGCGAGGCGTGCTGCTGCTGTATGGACGGTTGAGTTGGATGGATGATGTGGCGTTCGCAGAGGGCTGAGCAGCCGCGAGAAGGCCGTGGTTTGGCCTGACGTGTTGCTGTTTCCGAAGCTGCTGTCTCTCGTCACATTGACAAACCCAGAGGGAGCGACGCTGCCAGTTGGCTGACGATGTGACGTTTTATTTTTCTCACTTTGAATCAAAAATGTGCATGCTGTTGGTGCATATTGGTGATTACAAATACGTCACAGATGCATGTACGGTAAATCAGTGAGAGCAGGAAATGATGATCATGGCTGTGTGGCCGCAGCGGTTTTTCATCAAAGCCGCCGTGCTCATGGAACACACGTGTGTGTGTGTGTGTGTGTGTGTGTGTGTGTGTGTGTGTGTGTGT
>JAVQJX010205144.1:0-16804 GCA_036025115.1 Ambassis agassizii
ATCATGGTTTTATGCAGTAAAAAGTACCAGAGACTCATACCTGAGAAAAAATACACTCTACCAAAAAAATTTGAGTAGAAGTATTTTAAGCACCATACTCTAGTAGAAGTAATACATTATTTAAAGTATTCAATATTTTTTGTACTTTAGCATTGAAAGTAGTCTGCAATCCTTAAAATGTACTGATGTGACACACCTTGGGGGATACTGAACAGCGTAGCATCAGGATCAGATAATGACTTAAAAAGCGAGGTCTCTTCCACAATCCTACTGCGACTGTTTGCTCAAAGTTTCAGTACATAAATGGGAATTAAACTGCTTTTGTGACACTTTTTTACTTTAGAGTAAAACCATCTTGGGGGACCACTTGACTAATGTGCAGATCAACCGAGACAATGTCTCAGAGATCCTACAGATCTACATGGAGGCCCACAGGGAACAAACAGAGATGTCTGCCCTGGCCATCAGCCTCAGAACCAAAGCATTCCAGGCTCACAGTCCATCAGAGAAGGCCTTAATGCTAGCGTTCCTGGTCAATGAACTCTGCTGCAGTAAGGCTGTGATCATGTGAGTAACGTGACTCCTTCCAAAACTCCAATTAACTTTTTGTCCCCTATATTTTACAATATATTTTAAAGTTAGTTCAGTCTTAAGTAACCGACTTTTTACAACAATGTACCCATTTCAAGGCTTTGATGTTTTCCTGTCAAATTATATAATTTTGTACTACTGGTCCGTGAAAGACATTTTCGGTGCACTGAAAGCCAAAACAGCAGCTTGTTTTGTTGATGGAGGCCTCAGCTTTAATAAAAGAACAGAAGTAAGGGATGTGACATCTTGGCCTGATTGATGGTTTCACTGGGTTGCATCAAACAAGTCATCAATTTTTCATTAGCGTAACATTTTGAAACGCATGTGGTTCACACTGCAACTCATCACACATACTTTCTGCTTTTGTTGTTGTATAAAAGGTCATAGTTATGATATTGTATGCTGTTTTACCAGTGAGATCGAGAGAAACATAGATTACATGACTAACCTGAGGAAGGATAAGTGGGCTGTCGAAGGAAAGCTTCGAAAGTGAGTATACAAAGTCTATAATTGAAGTCATTTTATGTTGGTGAATGTCTAAATCGTACATGAATGCATGCTTCAAAAGCGGACTATTTTTGTTTTCAAAGACTGAAGAACATCCATGCCAAGAAGACGGGAAAGAGAGACAGCAGTGTGGGAGAAGACAGCCACACCTTTGTCATCCCTGCCGTCAAAAACAAATCCAAGAGGAAAGAAGGGGACAGCGAGGAAGAAGAGGAGGAGGAAGATGACAGTGAAGACCAGGGAGATGATGATGATGAGGAGGAGGAAGAATCGGAGGGAAAGAAAGGGAAGAAAGCAGAGATTTGTGAAGAGGAGGTCAGTGACAGCATGAGTCCTTTACTGCAGCCACTGGCTAAATCAGTGTTGTAAACTGTTCTCTTCTACTAGGACAACAGTGTTAACTCGGCCAGCATTGATGAGCTGGAGAAACAGATTGAGAAAACATACAAGGTAGATAAACATTATGAGACCATTTTCTGCCCATGATTTGTTCATGAATGGATTCATAGTATATATACTGTCTGTCTCTAGCAACAGAGTCAAATCAGACAGAAGCTGTTTGACTCATCTCACTCACTGCGCTCTGTGATGATCGGCCAGGACCGCTACAGGAGACGTTACTGGGTCCTTCCTAAATGTGGTGGCATCTTTGTTGAAGGCATGGAGAATACTGAAGGTGCAAACCAAAATGTTTTGATTGTCATCTGTTTTTTGTCCAGTGTGCCTCAGCTAACATTATTTTTATGATTTCAGGCTACGAAGAGGCTGAGAGGGAGAACAGACAGGTGATGAATGTGAAAGAGGAGCATCAGGATGAGACTGAGAAACCAATAGTCTTTAGCTCTGCTCAAAGCACAGCAGGCGATTCTACCATACCTGAGTGCCAACAGGACAATCTCTTCCTCCAAAAGCCGGGCTCTAATCTCAGCAAACTCCTTGAAATAGCCAAAGCAGCTCAAGGCTCCCCTTGCCCTTCTTCTGAAGTACCTACCACCAGATCTCATTCTTCATATCCTACCTCACAGACTGCTCAGCAGGAACTGGTGGATAAAACGGATACTTCAGAACCATCTCTGCTCAGCAGCAGTCACTGGATGACTCCCAGCCCTGTGTCCACCGTTCATTATGACCAGATGTCCAAGATACTGACTGAAAAAAGCAACCAGTGGTTTAGCCTTTTCCCTCGCTCTCCGTGTGAAGACTCCTCGGTGACCTCAGGCTCCAGCCTACCAGCTTCCACTTCGTCTCCCATCAGGACCAAATCCCCCTCCTTGCTCTCCACTAATTCTCTGGCTGCAGCTACTGCTGGGATCTGTACCATGCAAACTCCTGTCCTTCAGGTTGGTGGATAGCAATAATAATTCATTTACAGGCACTGACATGTGCTGCCAAAGTCATTACTGATTACATAACCAAATATTTGAGAAGCTTGGTTCAGGAACAATTCCAGGCAGCCATTATATTATACATTATGCAGAAGTGGAATAATATTGTCATCTGATCATAATTTACTTATTTTTCCTCTCAGCAAGGAAAGTCTGGCATTCATCAAAGCAGAGTGACACTGTATGACGTGTTCAGCACAGGGACGAGTCCCAGCTTGTCCTCCTCCGGCACCCCTCTACCCCCCATGCTGGAACAAGCCTTCCAGCATGCAGAGGTTAATGGAAACAAGGGCCTCCTTTTCTCTGTCAACAAGAGCGAGACCCCAGAGCCCCCAGGTGGCAAGGCCACTAGTGCATCATTTCCTGCTGTGGAGGTGACCAATACCCAGGATTACCCTTGCCCTCTGCCTATGCCTGAGGGTAAGAGTGGCACCTGCCAGTATACAGAAATATACCCACACTGCTGTGATGATTGTCAAACAACTTTCTACTGTTGCTAAAAATCTAAAAAAAAAATCTGTACATGCATGTGTTGGCAGAGATGCTGCATGGCTGGTGGAGGGTGTCAGACACGGAGAGCCTGCACAGTCTGGTCAAGACTCTCAATGACCGCGGCATCAGAGAGCGGGTGTTACAGAAACAGATCCAGAAACATATGGAGCACATGATCCAGCTCTGTGGCAGCAGCAAAGATGGTTGGTTGACAATCCCCTCTGCTGTCTTTAGGTCAACAAACACAAGTTTTTTATGTGAAGGGGCATATCTGGATGCATGAACAAATGACATTTTTATGTATCTGTGTGGCAGTGATTGATGTTGCAGTGATGGAAAAGCACGAGGTCAGCAAGGAGACAGTGGAGAACTGGTGTGTGGAGGAGCAGGCCATGGAGGTGGACATTTCTCTGCTGCGGCAAGTGGAAGCTCTGGAAAGGAAAATTATCTCTGCTGGCCTGCAGGTCAAGGTACCGACAGCTACTCTTCCAGCACTGATGCCATGTCATTTTACTCTCTTGTGTCCTCACTTTGTGATCCCTCTGTCAGGGTTGGATGCATCCTGAGCCGCAGTCAGACAGTGCCAGTCTGGTCTACCATGAGCACAAACCATTCTCCTCCTCAGCTCTGGACAACAAATGTCAGAGAGAAAACAGTCAGGAGGAGCTTCCAGACTTGATGGTGTGGCGGTCCAACAATCCTCTAGATATAGCAGTCACCAGGTTGGCAGAGCTGGAGAGGAACATCGAGCGAAGGTACCAAAGAGAACTCTGAAATGCAGCTGTATTTCCTCTGTATGGTCACTGCACATGTGTCTGTGGAAGATGTACTGACATGGACAGCTAATCTCACTGTCTGTATCCTTAAAGCAGTGAGGAAGAGGTGCCACCGGGTATGAGACTGTGGCGTAAAGCCCTGGGTCAAGTCCGCAGCTCAGCTCAGCTATCACTCCTTATTCAGCAGCTGCAGAAATCCATTTCCTGGGAGCGAGCCATCATGAAAGTGGTTAGTGTCTTATTTACAGCATTATATCATGCATTTATATTAATGATGTATTTATAGCTCACAGTACAGATGTCCCCATTCATTAGCACTGATTGTTTAATTTGAAAATGCATGTATTCATAGTGTGGAATTCATTTAAACCTCATAAACATCTTAAAAATAATAAAGGGTAGAATGACTGAGTTTCTGTTGTCTTTTTTGTTTCAGCACTGCCAGCTCTGTGAAAAGGGTGATAACGAGGAGCTGCTCTTACTTTGTGATGGGTGTGATTCAGGCTGCCATACTTACTGCCATGAACCTAGAATCACCACAGTACCTGATGGAGACTGGTTTTGTCCCGCTTGTGTATTAAAGGTAAATCGGTAAACCATTGCATATACAGTATATAGTCTTATATTGGTGTGTTTTGGTGCCCCTGCGATCATGTGTGGGTTTTGTCATTCAGGAAAGTGGTATGTCCCCTCGGAGTGGGAAGCCACAGAGCCGAACAGCTGGTGGAGGCAAGAGGTGCAGTGAGGTAAAACGAAATAGTAAGCCATCTGCTGTAGGAGAGCTCATCAATGAGGAGGATGCCAGCAGTAACAGCATGCCAAAGAAAGCTACCAAGGAGTTCAAAAAGAGGAAAGCAGACGACAGCCCGCCCAGCTCTCAGACCAAGTATGACAGCGCTGTCTCCTGTGCAAAAAAAGCCAGAACGCCCAAGGAAGACAAAAATGGACTGGATATGTGCTGGTATGTGCAACACCATCTTTCTCTGTGTGATACAGGACAGTCATCTTTGTGGATCCACAAATCTGAAAAACAACCATATAGAGTACAACCTGATTTGTCATATCATAGCTTTTCATTTTGTTTTTTGTTCATGTTAGGGTGCTGCTGGCAGAGTTGGAGGCCCATCGGGATGCTTGGCCCTTCCTCACACCAGTCAACCTCAAAACTGTGCCTGGGTACAGAAAAGTCATAAAGAGGCCCATGGACTTCTCTACCATCAAGGAGAAGCTCACCAATAACCAGTATGTTACCAACACGGTTTGCTGATGTATTTAGTGCTTAACAGGTGAAGGTAAAAACATTTCTTATGATTACAGGTACTTAAATTTGGAGACATTCATCATCGACGTGAATCTAGTTTTTGACAACTGTGAAAAATTTAATGAGGACGATTCGGAAATCGGACGAGCCGGCCACAACATGAGGAGGTTCTTTGACAAACGATGGACTGAGCTGCTGCAGTAAAACTCTTTCAGAATAGATCTTCGGGGTCACACACCTTCTTTTCACACTGAATCGGCATCTAATACTGATGACAGGCAAAACATTTGAAGCACTCGAGTGCAACACTGACTGTCCAAATCTGAATAGTGTTCGGAATTGTCCACTGTAGATACATCAGTTATATAATCAATACTATGTTACACATTTTGTTTGTGTATTTATTTATGTTTTAGTCTTTTCTAAGAAAAGACAAAGCTTTCAAAAAAAGATTGTTTTCTGGGCTATAAAAAAAATGTAAAAAAAAAAAATTATTGTTTACAGCTTTGTTATTCCATCAGGACTGTTCATATGTATCTGTATATGTAAAATATAAACAAGAAATCAGTGTTAACTCACCATTTAGTCTTATTTATCACATGCATAGTGCATACTTATAGCAGCAACCGGCACAGTGTACTGAATGAAACCTTTACACAAACCTGTGTGTTGTGTATACTGTGTTTCCTTCACTGAGAGCCTCATCAGTCCAGCTGGGAGTCAGACACTGTTACAGTCCACCATCTGCACAGCTAAAAACTTGAAGTAACTGTATTTTATTATGAATATTGTGACACAAGTAGCCACTTTTGTAGGAATATTATTTTTAAACAGTGGTGTGGATGGATAAAATAAACGGTTTTTCAAGCATCCAGCTGTTTATGCTTCACAGATTTCATTTGAGACACTCATTGGATTGTTTTTTTTATTGTAAATTTGATGACAGCATCATGTTTCAATAGTACTTCAAATAGTTTGGAGAGGGGCAAAAAAAGACTAGAAGACAGGCATGAAACTTCTGCTAAAAACATGTTAGTAACATCAGAAAACCAACAGTTAGTTGCACCAACTAAATTTGAGCCAACTTTTTTACATTTTAATTGGTATTATTCTAATCAAATGAGCAGTGATGGATAAATGACAACATTAGACTTTGAACATTGTGTAACAGCACAGCTCAGCGTCACATGGCAGATAACAGCTGTTTGTCTGTGTGCTGAAGGAGGAAGAGCAGAGCCGTCCTCTCTCAGGGCGCCGCAGCTGTCCGCTCTCCCTCCACGTCGTCTCTGCTCCCACAGGAACATTTGATCACCGCGCGCCACCTTGTGAGCGAACTGCTCCAACAAAAACACCTGTCACACAAAATGGTGTCTCTAATTTGCACTCTTCGACACCACACAGATGAGGTCAGCTGCTGCGCCTTCTCTCCGCTCCTCCTGGCGACCTGCTCAGGTGACAAAACCCTCCGCGTTTATGACACGGCGGACTTCTCGGAGCTTCCGTTCTCCCCTCTGACGGGTCACGGTTACGGGGTTCACTGCTGCCGGTTCAGCTCGTGCGGTTCCCACCTGCTCACCTGCTCCACGGACGGTTCAGTCATGGTGTGGAACCCAGAGACGGGAGAGCTCGTGGCCTCGCTGCAGCACCCGGGGCGCAGTCCACTCAGAGTCTGCGCACTGGCGCCAGACTCCTCCCTGCTGCTGGCAGGGGCCAGCGACGGCACCGTGGCCCTGTGGGACTTCACCTCCAACACACTGCGCAGGTACAGCGTGACCACTGCAGTCAGCGAGAGAAGTAATGAGACGGTCCAGCTTAGTCTCTGTAGACAAAACCTTACTGTGATTGCTAACAGGAATTCAATGTGGCTCTGTGACTCCACACCCAAGCTAAAATGAGCTGATTTTTATTATTGACATTTAAATGGAGACAAAAGACAAATAAGGTGATTTTTAAATGAGTTTTTAAGCCAATTTATACTGTTGTAGAGGTTAATCCTAATTCTCACTTCACCTCTGTTTGTCAACATGAAGGTGTTTTAAACGCACAGTTCCACCAGTGAAGGTGAAACTGCACTCTGACAGATAACGTGAATCATAAAGTTCATGTAGTTTGCAGCAGCATGTCAGCGCCTCCATCCGCAGGTGGAGTCCTCCTCACACAGCTGTTTGTGGATTTTGATTGGCTTTGCTCTGCACTCTTGCGTTCAGCACTTTTCTTTAAGTGAACTGTGTCCACAGGTTGTTTCAGTGGACACACATCCATTTGTTTTGATTTTATAAAGACAGATTAGAGTCATGATGCTTTCAAACTGCTGGCTGTTCTGTCAATGTCGACAAATGGGACTAATGAAGATTAACCCTTAGAGCAGCACTGCTGAGATAAACCCCAGAACAACCACATCAATGATTCAGATTAAAGAATCTAATAAGGGAGAAAAAAAACACACTCGTTTCAAATAATCTGTTCTCCCTTTCATACACGTGTCCTCTGTCACAAAGACACTGAGGCCTGCTGCTCTCATTCAGACTCTAACAGGTGGTTTGAATTAACCTCATGGTCTCCACAGGCTCAGCTCTCCTTCCTTATGAGTTAAAAGCCATGTTGTGTCCTCTCTCTCAGATGCAGTGCAGTGACTGAGGCCAGTGTGGCGGCGTGCTGCTTCTCTCCATGCGGACAGATGTTTGTGAGCGGCTGCACCCACGGAAACCTCAAAATCTGGGACGCGGACATCAGGCTCCTCCATGCCGAGAAGGACGCTCACGACCTGGGAGTCACCTGCTGCGGCTTCGCACCCCAGTTTATAGTTGGTAAGCTTTAAAACAACCACTCAGATCACACTTTTATGAATCACTTCTAACATACGGAGCTCCATATGAGCAGTTTCAGTCTGCTGAGGTTTGACATGTTTGTCGAGTATCCTCATAGAGGTTAGTAGGAGTGTTAATCTCTTGGAACAGGATCACTGTACTGGAGATTGAGTTGAGAGGATGGATGAATGGAAGGCTTTAGAACATAGAAAACATACACCTCTAACATATTTCTGATGTGTCTTGTGTTTAGTATTTTCTTCATTAACATAAATGTATCCTGGAAGTAAAAAAAAAAGTAGCCCACCTGTTTTCAAATCAAAGATGCTGGTTACACTTGCCAAACATTCCGTCAGATGATATCTGTCTTCGTCTGCTCGGACGCAGCAGAGCGCGAGCACTGAGGATGTGACTTCCTTTGTTCTGCAGATGGCTGCTGTGCAGAGTTTCGACTGGCCTCCTGTGGACAAGACAGCCTGCTGAAAATATGGATTGTTTCCCAGCATGAAGGAGCAGGTAGGCCAAACCCTCCACTCACTTCAGCTGAATGCTGCATCACTCCTTTGACCATGAGAGACAGACAGACAGACAGACGGACAGATGGACAGACTGCTGACTGCTTCAACCTTGAAGTCTCTGCAGAATAGAAACATTTTATTAGTGTGTGGAGGAAATCAGCTGCAGACTGCCTTATTAATAATGGATCACTTTAAGACACTTCTGCTACAATACAGCAGCTGCAGGGAGCCATTTGTGTGTCTCTGGAAGGAAATCAGGTTCATGCATTCACTGTGACATTTATGTCTTGTACCACCACCAGCACAACAGGAGCATATTATGTCCATAGGCTGTGGAACCAGGACACACACTGTATTTTTTGTGTGTGTGTGTGTGTTTAGATGTGTGAACATGCCATGTTGTTAGTTCCTGTGATGTGTTGCCGTGGTTACAGACGTTTCTGGGGAAGGTGTGATGTGTCCCATGTGGTGACCTGAGTCTATGGAGATTTTTTTTTTATCTGTGTGCAGCTTGTAGAAGGACACAGAACAATGTCTGTCCTCATTTCATCTCTTTCAGATGTGAAGGAGCTTTTGAGTCGCCTTTGAAATGAGCATTTATCTCCACTTTGCATGACTGAATCTGTCTCCTAATGTTTTGTTTTATTTCTTTAAGCTGGAATTGCGGCTTACTTTGTGTATTTTTTTTATACATATTTAAAATTTCCAAGCTTAGCATCAAAGACAGTGTTCTGACTCTGTTTAAATGGCAGCTCACATTATCATACCTGTTTACTGAAGTTTGATCTCTCAGGTGTGAGAGATTTAAAATATGATGTAACACTAGGAGCTCTGGTCCCTCCTTTAGTCTCTTAAACTCTCAAATTCCAACCTTGAAATGGGACCTGCTGCACAGTGAAAGTGGATCTGGGATACACTTTCCTTGATTGCATATTTTTAGCTGGGTTAGCTTAGCTTAGCTCCTGTCCTGAGGGCTGAGCCATGGATGGTCCAGGTGTTACACTATTAGTCCAGCAGGGTGTAATTACTGTCACCACCAGAAGAGGGAGACACATGACTTACCCCATCACAGGTGTAATCTCTTCGGTCCCAGTGTTTAATATAAATACATGTAATGGAGGTTTAATTCAGTGCGTGTGCTGCTACAGAGTGAGGTATTGCACAGAGTACAGCTCAGGATGCAGCAAGAAGTTTGTGTTTTTCCTTACTGCAGGGCGTCTGCACACACACACACACACACACACACACACACACACACACACATACACACACACACACACACACACACACACACACACACACACACACCATTCTAATCTTGTGTGTTGTCCCTCAGCCATCGTCATGAAGCTGCTTCACACTCTCACCAACCAGTCGGCTCCTGTTCTGTCCTGTGCCTTCTCCTCTGATGGAGACTTGGTGGTTTCTGGGTAAGACACGCACATCATACAAACAAGCATCACAACGTCCTTCTTCATCAACAGGACATTGATTTTTTTTTTTTTTTTTTAATTTGCTGTGAAATTATTTTCTCATTTCAAACAAACAAACTTTCCTACATGTTTAAATACTGCTTTTTTTTTTCTGAGCAGTAAACGGCAGATGCCACTGCTGAGCACGGATCCTGCTGTTCTCTCAGCCACAGGAGGAGCATGTTGTTATGACATAGCTTCTGTTAAGTCCTTCTGCTCCTCCTGGCTTAGATTCAGATATACTATAGGTTAATCTAAACTGTTTATTTTATATCATTCTATAATGTTAATGCATACATATGTATTCTGCAAATGAAATGACTTTATTTACTCTAATTACTCCCCAGCTCTATGGATAAAACGGTTGCAGTGTACGATGCCGTAAGTAAAGCACCCATTCTAAAAATAAACTTGTAATAATTCTTGTCGTGATTAAAAACCTATCAAAGAGTAACATATACAAGACAGATTAAATCTCCCGATTGAAGTGTCTGTGTACACTGTAACATATAAATTAGGCTGCACAGCTGAAGAAAGAAGCCCAGAGATGAAGCAGTCTGGGGAGCTGTGATAAGGACCTCAGTCTTATCTGCACTGAGCTGTGAAACGTTGTCAACCATCTAGACCTCAGACATTTATGTAAAACTGTTTCGCAGTGTTGTCAGATTTTAATGAGACACACAAGAGGCGACTGATAAGTTTGTTATTTCTACAACTCCTGTTACATGCATGAGCCGTGCAGCTCTGAGAGTGATTAAACAGAGAGTTGGATATAAGTATCCGTATCGTTACATCTTCTCAACTGAAGTCTGTCTGGCTGAGAATACAGACAGAAGTGGAGGAGACGCATAACATGACCGTCGTCGTCGTCACTGCTGTTGTGCATCACTTTCTGGATGACCTTAACTCGTATAAAGAAAGTCTTCTATTGGACTCTGGAGGCCACAATGAGCTTTTGGCTCCTCCTGATCCTCCTCATCAAAATAAGTGTTAATAACCTATCCAAAGCTAACAGTATGTGAGAAGGTTTCTAAACAATAATTCAGTCACTGTGAAACATTCCTGCCTGCCTGTGCTTCATTCACAGAAGCTGGGCACGCTGCTCCACACACTGAGACAACACGACAGGTAAATGACCCGACCTCCCGCCGCTGCCATCAGGTGTTTTCAGATGAAAACGTGTGATTTCTGCCTTATTAGTTTTTCCCAGAAGCCCTGGGTGCACTGATGCAATAGCATATTCTCCAGCTCTGCTTTCTATACAGTCATTGATGTGGCACCACAGGTGAGAACCAGCAGAACCCTTTGAAGTGCATGAAAGGATGTAAGATGCTGAGGGTTTTTTTTTTTTTTTTTTTTTAAAGGGTCGATAGCGGACTTTTAAGGCCCTACTCTTCCTGTGCCAGTTTCAGTCTGTCATGCACACACTTCATATTCTTCCTCCTCCTCTCCCTTCAGGTATGTGACTGCTGTCGCTCTGTCTCCTGCCTTGCCCTGGATTGCAACCGGCTCCATGGACAGATCAGTAAACGTGTGGAGAATAGGCGATGGAGACTCTGGTAAAGACTCAGCAGAGAATTGTTTAAACAAATGCACAATCACTCCAATTCTTCTTTTTAAAAATAGGCTGTTAGCAGCTCTACAAAGCCTCTCCCAAAAGAGTGTTTTGGGAGGAATCCAGGCAGAGGAGCTCCTATTACATGTATATTGCTGTCTGGCTGCAGTGTCTAGTGGAGGAATTGTGATTGATGTTTATTAGTGGTGCAGTTCAAACTACCACTGAGGCTCTGAGAGCTGTTGTTATGGAGGCTAATGCTCCTAAAAAAAACCCAACATGAAAGAATATCTGTGGAATTGTAAATGAAAAGGTGAAACCGTCAGACATCTGGAGGCCGTGAAGCCTCATCAGTGCAGCTCCCCTGCATGTCGTTATTCAGGTTGATGTTGACAAAGCAGATTCCATCTCCATGAAGATCTGCCTCTACATCTCACTTTCTCTTTAATCTAGTTTTCACACATTAAACTTATTCTCTTTTATGTTTCTCTGCAGCAGCTGAATCAAAGGAGACACTGTGCCAAGGTAAATGAATGCCTCATTCCTATTCACAGCTGACCTCAAAACAATGCTGTTTTATTTGGAATACTTTGTGTGGCGGTTGAGGTGTCAACGTCCAGCACAGGTGTTTAAGCGATTTGTTATCTTTTTGGTTGAGATGATGATTTTCTTTGTCATAGCTGTTTTTTGTGTTGTATGGCTTGAGAGGACAATTCATCAACAAATCTCACTGAAGCGTCTCTCAGATCTTTTTTTTTTTCCTCTCCCCAAAATGGACTTTAAACAAATCAGCCTCAACTTTAAAATCCCACACAGGTGAAGTGACCAGCAGCCTGTAAAGATGCAACAGGTGGGTCCGTTCCTGAAGTCCTAGACAATTTTGAATGTAACCATCAGCAGTTGTCTAGGCAACAGAAACACAAACGCCTGGTTAGCTGGTTAAACAACACAAAGGTCATTTGATTGGCCTGCCATGCCTTGACATGGGTGACTTCATAGTGTCTGTTTTTTGTTGGGTCCTTGACACAGTGGTTAATACTGATCCAAAGAGGGACAGTCACCATCACAGTCACGGCTGATGGGAAGCAAAAGTTGGTGCGTGTGTCCTGATGCACAGCCCGTCATCAGCGGCCTTCACTCCAACACAGTTCAGCACATGAAACAGATCACAACAAAGTCTGTCTTTTGTTTCTCACACCAAGACAGTCCACTGGACAAATGTTAGAGGAACCGTCCCTTATGTTGTCAGTGATTGTGGATCATAGTAGGTTTCTAGATCCCCTGCAAGTGGAGTTATTGTTGGCTTTGTCTGCTTGTTACTATTTTTAGCTGTGAGTTGGTGAGAGTGCAGCAGCAGGGCGGTTTATATGGGACTGACTGAGAGTAAACTTATGCCAGTGTTTATGGAAATGAAGCAGCGTGTCATCCAGAGCGAGATGTTTTTATGGTTGTTGGACTGTGAGGCACAGAGGTTCTGGTTACGTCGGCAGAACTTATTAGTGGAATCAATTCATTGTTGGTTTTGGCTCATTTGTCGACGATAAGAAAAATAGACTACCAGCAGCCTTATCCTTTAAGCTGTAAAGAATGGGGAGATGATGAAAAGCGCTTCATACGTGCATCTGTCAGAGTAATCAAACAGTGCAGTGTGAGCTGTCCCAGACTGCACAGCAGCACTGAGGTTTTCATGCTTTTGGCACAGAGTTTCCATGACTCAGCCTCCCAGACTGGGAGACTCCAGACACTATCAGCCAGAGCTGCAGAGAGGAGGAGGAGGAGGAGGAAGAGTGGTGATGGTTTTACTCTGAACTGAACGCTTTAATTCAGAAGGGAAGGCACAGTTGTGAAAAGCTAACGCAGCATGTATTTACTATGTGTGCCACACTGAATATGTAAACGGTGCTCTCATCAGTGACACCACTGCTTTGTGGAGACAGTGATCACGGGACAGTGAGCCTGGATACGTTCAAACGGTTCCTTTGCAAAGGGAGATTGTGATGCACATTTACAAAGTTTTTGAAGTCTGTACTGGCCTCAAATTGAATTTTGATTTGATTAATTATTACATATATGTGAGGGGAAAAAATGCACTTTGTCCTGTATGCAGATGCCTCCATGTACTGTGTTAATGCAAGAATCATCTGCAGTTTTTGCAGTGTGTTTAGCTTGCAGTATGTATGGCTGCGTGCTGGTTCACTCTCTCAGCTTACTTTGGACACTTAGTGCAGCCGAGCCGTCATTCAGTCCTACTGTGACCACTCGTAATGTGTGCTGTGCAGGAAAAAAACGCGACTTGATGTGAAAGGTGAGGAGGGGGTGGAAACCCACAGGTGGTGCTAATGAGCCGCTCCTCCCCGTCTTCAGAATGATCCTTCACCAGGCTAATGATGGGCGATGGGGAACTATGAGGCCGCTGTGAGCTATCATTAACGAGGCCGACGCACAACAGGCCAGTTTATGTCCTCCGCCTTGTGTGATAAATGACGGCCACTTGCTCACACGGCGTCGTGAAGAGGCTGATGAGCTACATGCTGGCACGGTCTGAAATAACAAGACGCGGGCTTTAATTTTCTATCCTGTGGATGGATCACACTCCTCCAAACAAGGTCAGGTGTGTAGCTGGGGTTTCTGTAGTATGAAGACTTGGTTGAGTTAATATAATGTTGTTGTTTTTTTTTGGTTGAAAGTAATCTGCGCTCCTATGTTATTACAGAGGGATTGTGTCCTTTCTGTTTGTTTGCAGCGGATCTGTTTTATTGCAGGAGATGGAGGCATAATGACAAAACGCTTCCTCCCTTCCTGTTGTGTGTTTTTTCACAGGAAGGAAGCTGCCGGGTCACTGCAGGCTGCTGCTTGCTGATTGGTCAGAGGAGGACGTGCAGACTTGGCTGTGCGAGGAAGGACTAGAGGAGCTCATCAGTGTCTTTAAAGCAAACAACATCGACGGAGCAGAGCTTATTCAGCTGAAGAAAGAAACGGCCGCCGAGCTGGGAATTGGTGAGGATGAAATATAAAACGCGTACATTACTGTACAACACACACACATACATACAGGCTCATCGGGATTCAGTGTTTTTGTGGGGATTTACTCCCTGATCCTAAAACATGACAAGAAAGGATTGTAAAGCGTGATTGTAAGCTGCTTTCATCGATGCTCTGATCTGTTTTTTCCTCCCAAATATGATCTGATGCGTCCTGCTACAGCATTACTGTCTGCTTATACAATCACAAATCACACTGTGAGGACAGTGCCCCGCAGGACGACCTTTACCTCACCAACAATGATAATCCCTCTGACAATAAGATTAGTCCACACAGGGTCGTCCAAGGTCACAGCGGAAAGTCTGAAAGTCAGCAAGCAGCCGCAGCTCAGCGCAGAAACGAAACAAAAGTCCAAATCTCAGCATCATTTTCCTGCACTGATTCCAAACCTGGAGAGCTTTAACCCCGGGGAGGTTTTGTGCAGATTCCAAAGGGGAAAGAAATGCTTGTCAGTACACAGAACTTTACTTTAAATGAGTCCTTATTCAGTGTGTTGAAATGAGCTTTTAGCATTTGCAAGGGTGGCTTTCTGTTTCTCACCTGCTGTTCTTATGCTAAGCTAACATATTGTTCCAGGATTCTTTCCAGAAAATATACATATACACCTCAGGAGCAAAGCACACATCCTCCCTGCGGTTTAAAGATAATTATTCTGTGTTAAGATGACACATTTATCAGAATGTTTGTGTCCCGGCTGCTTTCAGTCTGTCTGCCGAGTTCTTATTCAAACACTGTTGAAGGGGGTCAGGTCGATGTCTCACATGCAACATGAATGTATGAATAATACTCAGAAAAAGCTGCATCACAATCCCAGCCTTTAAACAGGAAACGGCCTGTTCTACGTTGTTGTGTTTGCTGTAAGTAGACAGCAGCACACACACGGTTAAAAAAACAACTTTCTTCTGCTTTCTGCTCAGCAATGCAAAGCATGTCTTATGTCTTCTCCATGTGGACATGTCTCATCATTAGCCCATAGGAAACGGCAGATTTCCTGTCCTTTCTGCGCCGTGCAACCAACAACCATCCTTTTTCCATGCATGCCGTTTGTGTAAATGTGAGCACAGACAGGACACACACACACACACACAGAGCAAATTAGATTTCACTTTGATTGATGAAATATTCATGAATCTGTGAGTAAGAGGAGGAGGAGGGAAAAAAGTTCCTCTTCGATGTATAATTCAGCGTATTCTGGCAGAGACGGCCTCATTCTGCACTTTTATTGTGTCCTTGCATCAAATTATCAATCTAAATGTAAAGTGGACAGTATGGCACTGATGGTGTCCCCATAAAAAGATTATGGAAATCTTTAAACATGCATTACCATGCTTAGAGCAGCCATCAAGCAGTTGTTTATTGGATGAATCAGATGGTTTCATCCTGATTAAACGCTCTCTTTCTTCTGACAGCAGGTCTTCACTGCTGTATCTGCCTGTTTTTACTTTAATGCAGCATTTTCAATTTCAAGTCCATCTTTTGTGATGTGGACTCGAATGCTCTCCTCCCTCCGCCTCTACTTCCTGCTCTATGAATGAGTGCAAAATTAAGACCCACTCACAATATTTCATTTGCAGCAGTGAGCGCGGGGTTCGGTCCCCTGCAGACAGACGCTGATTGTGAGGATCTTGCATTCTGTCCTAAGACTGTGGCTCCAGCACATCCTGATGTATAGAAGGAAGCCTTTGAGAACATGTGTACGCGTTGATGTGATGCTGAGTTTGATTTGATCCACACTGAGACATATGATATAACAGGCTATATATATTTTAGACCATATACAGAAAAAAGGCTGAGAAGTCAGCAGCTTATGGAGCTTGTTGCTCATCTATTTCCTTTGTAGGTGGTCAGTTTGTGTGTGTGTTTGTGACAGAGAGGGGCGGCAGGAGGTGCTGGAGGCAGCAGGGGTTTGTCAAAGTGAACGAAGGGTCCTTTCTAGACTAGGATGCTGGATCGCCAAATCTGTTGACTTTGAAGGAAACATCCTGACAAGGATCCATCCTTGACTTTGAGAAGCAGCAGATGTGATGTTCTGTGCAGTCATATTCATTCATTGACATTCATTGTCAAACAAACAAAAAAAACAAAAAAAAAAGTTTAATATCTCCCAAAATCAGAGCGTGGACCTGTCGTCTGGGCTGATTTTGGGATATCATAAACTATGGTCTTTTTTGCACAGAATAAATTGATTTGTTATAGGAAAGCATGAAAAAACAACTTACACAGCTTGGTATGCCCTGAAAAGTTGAGAAAATGTCCTAAAAGGGGTAAAAGGGGTAAAAGGGGCAGGCAATAGCTCAGTCCATAGGGGATTGGGCTGGGAAGCAGAGAGCCAGCGGTTCGAGCCCAGCCCGGACCAAGACACATGGAGGTGGATTGGTAGCTGGAGAGGTGCCAGTTC
>JAVQJX010205221.1:0-15304 GCA_036025115.1 Ambassis agassizii
TATTAACAAAGCATTTAGCATAATGTTCATGTCCATGATTAGGCTTTGAAACAGTGTTCAGACAACCAGAAAAATTATTCATGTTCTGCATCTGACTGTGTATATTAACATATTTGTTATATGCACTGTATGCAAATTAGCCAATTAACATTAGATGTTAATTGCATATTACAACTAGTTGCCTGGCAACCCTAATAAACTCTAACCAGCGCTGTCAGAGGAGCTGGACTTTGTTCCAATCAGCCAGGTGAGCTGTTTTCCACATGTTCCCGAAACTGGCCATTCAAACCCCATAACAAAACGACCATGGATTCTCCTAATCTGTTTGTCTTTCACACATACTTAACACTCACACACAGGCTATGAGCGTATGTTACCACTACAATGACTCTCACATTAGCTTTGAGTCATTCATTCCAGTTACAAACCCACTGTGGGATTCAGGAAAAATCTGAACATCCTTTTCCACCAGCGTCCGTTCTGATCACTGATTCAGCATTTCTGCATGAGCCAGGCCGCGGCTCTGTAATAATGATGTCTACATGCCTCTGTGAGCCAGCCTGTGATTACTAGCAGGAGGGAAAAAACATTTCCATAAGGAGGATCATTACTGTGTAAGGAAAGCAGCCTCTCTCCCTGTATTTAGATGATATCTGACCACACATGTGGCCACATCAAGCCACTTTATTACTTTTCATAATCTAATTTTTAATTCTGATTAACAGAGCCAGCATTGGCCCAGTGGATGCAAAGCTTAGTTTCAGTTTAATATATTCTAAACGCACAGGGGTATCAGTCTCAAAGAGGAAGGTGTTGTTGTGCGTTTAAAAGCCTCAAAGGCTTTTCCCTTCTACTGTGTCTCAAGGGTTCCTCAAGAGGGAAATGAAGCCTTGAACTGAACATTTCATTTGAAAGTTTTATTTGTAAGAAAACAGCCATCCAAAGCAGAAGAAATGAGGGAGGAAGGAGTGCAGAATGAGAGAATAGGATATTAATGTCATATTACAACTGTAAAATCCTACTGTTGTTTATATTATTTTTATATTAAACAAACATTCAGAATGTGCTTTATCATCTCTAGATTAGAATGACATAAGTAGGCTATTATTAAGTGCAGCTCTTGAGTCAGGATTTAGTTAGCCTGGATTAGATGAAGCCTGGAAGAAGGGTTAAAGTAAACCTGACTCTAAGAGCAAAAATGTATTATTTATTTCAGGCCTCTGTAGGCAGCAGTAACTATACATTTTAGAAACTGGGTTTATATGCTATCTGTGAAATTTTAATAAAAAGAGAGTATTTTATCCACTATATGTGTTTTTTTGTCATGATATCAGCAGTGGGTAGAACTAATTCACCTGCCAGATGCCATTAAACCATAAGAGGGCACAACAAGATCGACGCCTTTAAAATGCAGAAAACACATCTGAAGCATGCCAGTTCTGTATGTTTCATGTAATCATAAAATGTTATTGCCAAATTTTCTGCATTTCCAGTCAGATGTGTATAAGCAGCCAGAGCATTACAAACACTAGACGCATGGGTCCGCCCATGGGATGCAAAGACTGTTGGATGTTGTTCAGCCACTGGTGCCTGGTTTTGTAAAATAAAATATGTAAAAATATGTATCTTTCGTGACGTGTAGCGCTGCACCCTAAACACAAGTCTGAACCCTGAAGTCAAGCCGTGAAGCAACAAATATGTCCTCGCCAAAATATGGCAAAAATGTCCTCACTCACAAGGTCTACAATTCAAACTGTTTCAGACAGAACACACACACACTGCTCTCTTGACCACTGACCTCAAGCACCCTACTAAAGTTTACTCTAGCTGCAGTAACACCCCGTCTATGCACACACAAATATATCAATGGGACTTCACATGAGTGAGAACGTGTGGAAAAATCCTCCACGGAAAATTAACTTATGGCCAGTCCACGTGCAAATGGGTCTAATCTTAGCTGTCCAGAAAACCACTTAAAGACCCCTGTATCTTTTACAGTAAAATGGCCCACAGTGATAAATGGCCAACAGAGAAATAGAAATCGAGAGAGAGGATGCTGAGAAAGAGAGGCTAGCTGGAGACAGTAGAGGACAGGAGAGGTAGAGGGGAGGGAATAAAGGACAGAAGGAGAAAGACAGGAAGTGACAGATAGTGAGGGAGACAGTGATGAGAGAACAGAAGAGGAGGAGAAACTATCCAATCTATCACCGTGATAGCATCACCTCCAGCAGTGTCCTTCTGTCTCCATCCTCTCTTCACTGACTGCTATACACAGCACCGACACAACAGCCATAGCTGCTGAATATGTTATTTTTCACTCTGATAATATATATCCACCCCATTTAGCCTTATTCTATTCTTATTATACTACGTCTTATTCCAGACTTTCTGAGCATAACTTTGTTGAATGGATTTACCCACGTTTGAGGTGTCCATTGGTTTCAGCTCACTTGCTTGTGATTGGTAATCCATCAGAGTGAACATTAAGTGGCTTTGCTTTGCTTTCCACAATTACATTATCAGTGCAAGCAGGAGCTGTTTGTTAGCTGTCCTCGCTGATGCGTTCAAGGACACACGAAAGTCAAAATCGAGTGGAAAAGAAAACACTTCTTCACCGCTTTGGTTTCAGCAGGGGAAACATAACGTGAGGTCGATATTCAGCCCTTGAAAATAGAAAATGTGTTTCTACAGCTACATGTGTTCATGAGGCAGGAATAATCCTGACATGAACGGATTTCCTCCTAAAATGTGTTTAATCCAATGACCAGTAAAACAGCCAGTGAAAACAAAACAGCCTGTGGTGTCATGGGAACTAAAATTCTGTCATGTGTCCCCATCATCCCTGACCAGCTTCCTTAATCTGACTTTTGCAGTTCCATGATTGGATCAGCATAAAATTATGTGAGGCTGTTTTACATAGATACTCTATTAAATATCCATAGTCATCCAACATCTAATCAAACTATAGAAACGTCTCTGAGAATTGGCTCCAAGTTCCAGTGACCAAATCTAATTTATTGTCAGAATAACTTGAATGAATTTATACGGCTTTAGTAGCTTCTAAAACATTGATAAAACATCTATTGTATAACACTCATGGTTGCTTTTTACTTTACAGTCTTGCCAAGTGCAGCTTTAATAGAACCCATTAACAGAGGTTGCTGTGCTAGCTCAGCAGGCTAAGACCTTTGTCACCATCTCCATCTCTAGCAGTCTCTCCTCACTGTAAACCGCCCAATAAAACACCAAAATCATTAAAGCTGCAACCTGTAGTGCTCTTTAATTTCATGCCGGCAATCGCATCGTTATTGCAGGTGTCATGTTCCCTTATGGCTGCCATTTGGTGAACCTCTTAATATCGAAAATGCTGAATGAAGTGAGGCTGGATCACTGACTCACTGTGCTCTCCATGGAGATGAGTAAAGGATACAACCTGCTGATGCTAAATACTTTATTGTTCTTTCATCTCTGTCCTTGGGAGAGGTAAGTTGTTAAGACTGGAGCTAAAATTCTGTCCTCCCTCGTCCCACAATGTCCATTTTACACTGCTGAAAGACTGAGGATTGCCCCGGGCCTGAAATGTTCTCTGACTACCAGACAGAGCATCATCAGCCACCGTTATGCTAATCCTGTCCCTCTGAGTTTTTCACAGGGAGTCACACTGCTGTCACTTCAGGTGTAGATGCATGTCAGGGACAGTGAAGACCAAAACAGACTTGTATACAGACAAAAAAACTGGAAGAGGGAGCCTCCTACCTGTGTGGGGTTGTAGAGCTCCTGGAGGGCGTTGCGGGACCCTTTCCTGCAGCAGCCATCCACCACAAAGGGGTTCCTCCGCATGACTGTAAAACAGGAGAGACACATGAAGGAGGTGAGTAGTTTTAAACAAAACAGCTAAGAGATGTATTATCAGCTTTGATATTACTGAACTGTGGCAAAAATCATTCCATAGACCCCTCCTCATTTGAAGGCATCACTTTATACAACCAACTGCAGCAAGGAGGAAGCAGAACACTACAGGGATAAATAATGAGAGCAGTGACTATATGCCAAGGGCAAAGCCACAGTTCAGCGTTTGTTTGGCTGGATCTCAGCTCTTTACACAACTCGATACAGAGCGGTAGCTGCTGGCAGCGGCTCAGTGGGAGCAGCCAGAGCAACACTCCTCCGCCCCAACACACTTTCTCCAATTACCAGAGATGGAAAAGCATTGAAGTACAGGCACAGGATAGGGAAAGGGACAGTAACCACAAAACGAGAAAGGCACAGATTTAATGGCAGCTTATTCCACACGTCATCTGCCTCATGTTCATGGATGAACATGTGTTCCTGCCATCAGCAAAGCTTATGATGGGAAACAGAAAATGATGAATGTTCACACTTGTGGGAGCATTTATGGACATCAGGAAACACAGCTTATTGTATGTATTGATTATTTGTGGTACATCTATGCACACTGTACTTCCAATTGTCAGTGATGAATTCCACATAGGTGGAAAGCGCGCCCCCCCAGTTCATGTGATCAGTTCATGTGATAATGATTCAGGGTCAGTAACACAGATACCCTCATTAACACCACTGGACAAATATAACACAGTTGTGTATTTGTTGTGATTATCCTGGCAGATTGCGTATTTGCACATCTGCTGTATAAAATATTTGCACACATGCACACCTGCTCACACACTCTTACTAATCTGTTGACTCCAAACATGTAAAATCTGTTCATGCTAGTGCACACACACACACACACACACACACACAAACACACACACACACCGATGAGGATGTTGTTTGTGTCTGTCAGTTTTTATCTATTATAGACAGTCTCCCCTCTCCACAGGAATCAATAAGGGTTCTCCTTTCCTTCATCTCAGACCATCAAAGCAAAGACAAGAGAAGGAGACTGTTGATATATATATATATATTTTTAAATCCTGGTTAAAAATTGAAGAATTGAGTGTGCTGACCACAGATCTAGCCCTGTATCCCCGGTCAACAGAGGGACTACAGGGGACTGTAATCCCTCTATTGGCCTGAACCGAGCCCATTGATGGAACCCTGGGGAGCAGGCTGAGTGCTTGTTAGTGTAACGAGCCCCAACAGACAGCCATGACCTTCAAACGCCGAAGGGAGGATAGAAGGAGAGAGAGAGGGAGAGATGCCTTTACACGCTCACACAATCCTACACATGCACGATTACTATGCCCAACACACACATATTAGGGCGTGATTGATAACCTTGTTGTTAAAGCTGGTCTTTAATAATGCAGTTCAGCACTTCATCCTACAGTGGATGATGTAAACAGGCAATTACTGCTTTTGTGGATGAGGAGAATTCTCAATACACAATCAGGGAATATTTGATTTTTAGGCGCAAACACACAAACATTTCCATTGCCAGCAGGCTGAATCAGCACAGCAGTGGTGACTGCTGATTGCTGTGGACACAGGCTTGAGGTGGAGCTGAAGGTAATGAGGATTCAGTGAGGTTGTGTGTGTGTGGTGTGGCGCTGATGGGTCACAGAGCTGTGGTGATATTTATCTGCCAGCACCAGTGAGCTTGCTGCTAATGATGACGGATGCCAAAATAAATCAGGCTGAAAACCTGCAGTGTGAACACCAATGGATGTGGTCCTTCCAGTTTATTTGTCCTTCCTCAGAGCAACAGTTCAGCTACAGTCACTTCACTGAAAAGAGACACTTGTTGTACAAGTAAATAAACTAGTGATACAGTGGAGGTATCTCACAGTACTTTAATGAAGGTAATGTACTGAGTATGTCGTGTTATCATGTGGTTCATGGTTAAAAAAAATGACGAGAAAATGACAAATCTTAAAGTGGCCCAAACAAACACACAGAGACTTGAAACAACCACACAAACGGCAGCAAGGTGCAAAACGAACACAACACTATAAAGAGATGTGAAACAACCACAAAAAGAGACAGACCAGCAAAACAACTATAAATACACAAAAAAGATGCGGGACCTAAAACACAAATACATAACCAGAAACAGACACACAATGAATGCACTGTCTGTATTAAAAAAAAAACTTTCAAAAAGGACTACTCAGAATAATATATGAGAACAGTGATTTTTATTTGTATCCACCTCAGAGACACAAAGCTTGTCTTTCCAGTCCCTTTGTTGCATAATCCCTACTGCATATAAGACATATTAAACCCTGCAGGCAGGTCTTATTTATCTGAGGCCTCCACACATCATCACATCATACAGATGGACAGCACAACAACTGTTTAATCTGCTAGTAATCCTGTCTGTCTGCTACCTTTGACTATCACTTCATCCCAATGCATGCCCACCCAATCAGTGGGAACACAAGGTCACCCCATCCACCAACACCTGGCTCATTTGTTGGTGGGAACTGTGCAGGTAACCATGGAAACGCTACCCTTTGGACATCCTCTCACCTGCACCGTCTGGCTGGATTCCTGGACTCTGGAATCAGGTAAGGTCATGGGAAAGCAGAACCTGACAAGTAGCTCCAGTGTAACACAAAAACAACGAGCTCAGGATGCTAATCGCATCACACATTACAATAAACTTTGGACAAGTCATTCCTGTGAACAGAAACATTTTTGATAGTACAGCCAGCGGAGCGTGTTGAATAATGCAGGAACCCCGGTGTGTTTAGGAGAGAAACACGAGTAGCGAAATTTAACAGTGATGCCCTTTCACTTCCACAGTTAGCAGAGCCAGGAGATTTGGGCAGAGGGTGGGAAAACAAGCTGAATGTGACAGGCTGACACTGATTATGCAAGACATTCCCTTATTAAAGGCATAGTGTCTAACTGTGGAGCTCTAAATGAACTTTTTTGACCTATAACTAACTATGCAGGATTAGTCAGTATCAGTTTCAGATATCACAGCATGCTAGTCTGCTGAATATCATCTCATTATAGGGGATCGATGAGTCAGGTCATCATACTGTATGTATTCATATTTTAATATGGCTTGGCTAATTTGATCCCATTGTGGGATGTCACACCACACCCATACACATGCACAGTGGAGAGGAGGAGTGGGCAGCTTTGAGGGTTTGGTGCCTTGCTCAAGGGCACCTCGGCAGTACCTCGGAGATGAACTGGCACCTCTCCAGCTATCAGTCCACCTCCAGTCCACGTGTCTTGGTCCAAGGCTGGATTTGAAGTGGTGACCCTCCAGTTGCCAACCCAAGCCCCTACTGACACTGAGCTACTGCCGCCCAACGGAATAAAGTTTGATTGGCTGATTGAAACAGGAAGTGCATGCCAGACTGGTTAAGGCACTTGAGACCCTTCAGCTGATAACCAGTAATGATGGTTTCAACAGTTTATTGCTTATAGTTTGGACCCCTCTGAAGACATATTTGGACATACAGTATCGTTAATAAACAAATCAGGCTCACATGAATTAGTGATCAGTTCCACACAAGCTCTCTGATCCACTCAGAACTCCAGCTCTCCCTACACCAACAGCCCACTCAGTCTCCAACGTGTTCCCTGGAAGTCACACATTCTCTGCATGCTGCACAAACCTCTACACACTATTCAGCTTTCATACTCTGCTTTGATCAGTTTTTAGCTTTGCTGTCACGCTGAAACTCCTCCGCCTCTCCTCCCTCCTCCCTGTCACCATCGTCCTGCTGCAGAAAAAAAATGCTCCTGAAAACGTTTCGATTTGAGGTTTATTAGTCCATTTAAAAAAAAGCAGACAGAGAGAGAGAGAAGCTGGGAAGCTTCCAGCTCAATACAACAAGCAGGGATCTCTGTCATCCACTCAGAGGTAGAGGGAAGACTTGTAAAACTTAATGCTATACCACGCTGCTTCCTGAAGCACGGCTCCTCTAAATTCAACAGCACCATGCCTGGGAAGGTCATAAGTGGTTCAATTTAACAGCTCACATAAAACACAGAACAAAAGTCTCTGTTAGTTTGACTATCAGTCAGAGCAGCAAAAGCTGCCAGGATAAACAGTACACAGCATTCATCCTGCTTCATGTCAAATATAAAGGTAGATTTTAGATCATTGATTTTGGGTATAGTTAATTTAGTAGTGAAGAAAGGAAAGCTCAACAAAGCCTTGGATGGATCCAAATTTAGTAATAGTGAGGCAGCTACAAACAAACATCCCAAATCACTTACTTCAGTTCTTAAACCTGTTGTTTTGCTCACACTGCTAATTACAACTGTGATGACCAAACAGTGTAATCATATAGCAGTCAAAGAGCTGAAACAACTTCATACAATTCAATCAATGGTCTGCCATCTTGGCTAAGGGAAGAGACGACCAGTAACTTTATTTTATTTATTTATTTTATATATTGTAATAATCCGTAGGGAAATGAACTTCACACCCATGCAAGTGCACAGTGGAGAGGAGGAGGGGGAGCCAGCAGTTTTGGGGGTTAAAGGGCACGTTGGTTCTACCTTGGAGATGAACTGGTACCTCTCCAGCTACCAGTCCACCTCCATGTATCTTGGTCCAATGCTGGACTTGAACCAGCGGCCTTCTAGTTACGAAATAACATTGATAAAATAACACAGTATTATCTAGCATTAGCTCTGCCAGTCAAATGTGCTGGAACTCAAATCAAATCATCATAATGTGGTGTGTCTTAAAATACTAATTAATACTAATTTTGCCTAATATTTTTTGTTTTGTTTTTTTTAAGCTTAAGTAATCATCTAAACATGACCTGACCTGTTGTAATAAGTGTGACAAATATAGACTGTACAAAACAGATGATTCACTTCAGTTAAAGCTGTCAATTATTCCGTCAAACTTTAAAGTCACTGAGTACAAAACAAGCACTGTAGCCATAAATATTACACTGCACAATATTTTTTTTCTCAGTGTTTCGATGACACACAAGGCGCCTTACAAACAACATGGTTTCTGCTATCACACAAACATCTGCCGCCATCTATCAGCAGAGGATTATGGGCCGCTGGAGGAGGATTAATTTGTCGCTAATCTTACCTTCACAGTGGGAGAGGGAGGAGACGCACTTCATTCTGAGCCGCCTGCACATCAACCAACTCACACAATCAATGATACATACTAGCACTTTATGACTGTGTGTGTGTGTGTGTGTGTGTGTGTGTGTGTGTGTGTGTGTGTGTGTGTGTGTGTGTGTGTGTGTGTGTGTGTGTGTGGAATTTGTTATCGTCCTACACAAAGCTGAAGTGCTGCAGCCTAATTTGGATTTAAATGAACAATGCAAGCCTGGCAGAGAAGTAGAGATACAGGTGATTAGAATGTGTTGGCACAACTTCATTAAACAAAACTCAATAAGAACTTGCGGAAGTGATTTTCTCAGTGTGAGTAAGTACGTAGGCTATAAAACCAATCAAGTCTCCAGTGATGATTGGCTGCACGTGTGAGTCATTCTGGTTATGAGTGCTCCATCTAATCTCCTTAATGATGATTACTAACATGACGATAATACACAAGCAATTATGGCTGCAGCAGGCCTTCACCTCAGGCTCACAGGAGCATACTTCTCTTAACCAGCCTTATCGTCAGTCTGTATCACAATAATCAGCTCTGACTGACAGCTGTGTGCAGCAGGAGGCACAACCTGTCAATCACTGACAGAGGGATCACATTTAAACTGAAGCAGCTTATCTTATAAAATATTTTTGTTGGAAAATGTTTAGAGAAAAAGGATCTGATGATACAGGAAGTACACTGTCTGACCTTAAAACCATAAAATGTATACAAATATTCAAGATTACATTACTTATCGAGTGATATAAATGCATGTATTTAATTTTTTTTGCATCATTTTCCATGTTAAAATCACTCTACACTTTTTGTTAAATAATGTATCAAAGTTCTGTCTTGTTCCTCTGGATCCATCACATGTAATTATCAGTATCCATGGCAACCATCTATCCATTTTCTGAAAAAGGACTCCTATACTTAAAGGGCCACAGGAGTGTTGGAGCCATTCCAACTGTCAGTGGGTAACTGGCAGGGTCACCATCCAATCACAAGGCTAACATAGAGAGATAAACAACCTGTCACCCAATGGTCAATTTAAAGCCCCCAGTGAACCACATATATACAGAAAAACCATTGTTGGGGCCTGATGGGGAAAGGGATAAAACCATACCCTCATGAGGTTTGAATGAACTTTATAAAACATGGGACCTTTAACCTTCCCTCCCTTAATGCCCACTGCTTATACAACCTGCCACTCAGTTCCTTATTACCAATAAAACAGAGCCCTGGATTATTTTTACAGCATTTCACTGCTCCTCTGCTCATTAATGTACATTGAATGTGAGCTCCTGTACCAAACACATCTGTCAGTCTTTCACATATCACTGTGTTAGCTGTCAGCTCCTTCTTGCCCGGTGTCACAGACACAATCTCTGGTGTGTTCATTGCAGCTGGAGAACAAAGTGATTCTAACTCGGAGAGTAGAAGAAGGGAAGCATGGAGTGGAATGCACCAGCAGAGGAGACACAAAGATAGCACCTGACAGTTTCTAAAACGTCTACATCGCAGTACAAGAACAGTGGACATCGCTTTAAAGGCCGACTTCAACACCTCAGAGCTGTCAGCGCAACATGGAACACAGCAGGTCAAGGAGGAGGTATGATGAAGATGAAGAGGAATACACTTGCAGTCACTCTGACAACCTCTCTCTGCCTTTGGCTTTCATTCATTTAACATGAGGGATCCCATCAGTGATGCATTATTCTAGTGCACTGCAGGAGCGTGAACTTGATGTATGTTACAGCATGTATACATAGGTAATGTGAATGCAATCTGAGCCCAATTCTGCTGTGGTTTTATCATGTTTATATTCATTTCCCCATGCCTCAAAAGACCAGAATGCTATGCAGCTGCTAGAGCAATGGACCCTGAAAAATATATTTAATGAATAAAGTCATTATTATGTTAGAATCTTTGGAATAAATGCTGTCTCTGAGAAATTATAAATAATACATTTACAGCTTCAAGGCGGCTTCCATTAATTAGCTCAATAATTAAAGCCCGGTGGGGGGAATACAGTAATCACTTAGAATGCACTAATAATAATAATATTTTGCTATGGGAATTTAGATGCAACAGGGGGCGGCAAACTAGTATGCTTCATTATTCAGTGATGCTGCAGAAGTGGTGACAGTGACCAAAATGAATTCATACAGTCATTCATATACTGTACAGTCAGATCATTCACAGATCCTACGGAGGAAACGAAGGCAGCAAGTCCTGCAGTAAATCTTTATTCATGATGGCTCCAAATGTATGCAGAAACATAAAAACTTTAAAATCACCATAGCATTCCAGTAGTCTTTTTTCATGCTTTCTTTAAAAAAATCCATAAATGATTACATTTCTCAGAAAGAATCTGTTTAAATATAATGAAATCGTAATTTAACTCTTTGTTCTCAAAAATTAATCAATCAATTAAAAGTTGATATAGACAAAAGTGTTTGTAGTAGAAAAATTCTGTTAAAAAAAACAAAAAATTCTATACACCTCAACACAACTACTAAGCCATGACTGACCAATGTGTGACCAAGAGACACATGGTAAAATATCAGCAAGTTTTAAAACTTTTTAATTTCACAGGCGGCTTCAGAAACTGTATAAAATGTCCATTTCTGCTCCATTTGTTTGATTTCTTCAGTCCCTGAAAAATAATTTTAAAAAAATACATTGAAACACAAACATTCGTCAGTGCATGAAACTCTTAATACATGTCATCATGTGAGGGGGGAAAATATAAGTCAAAAAAGACCAGCAGTAAAATCACATTGTGATCCAACCACAGACCTCTCCCTGTATTACAGTCCATCACCTGTGTGAACAGGAAACTCATCTATCTCTGCTTCCACATCTGTCCCAGGACCCCTGAGTCATAGCTGCTCTCTCACTGTCTGACTAAACATTCCCTTCACTAAAAAGGAAAGGAATCCATAACCAGCAGCCTTATGATGGGAACCGAGACCTCAGATGTCCACTGAAGTCTTTGTGGCTCACCACCAGCAAAACACATGTGTGTGACAGCGCAGAGTCATACAGACTCAGGAACTGAGGCAGACTTTAAAGATTTCAGACCATTACAGTAAGTCTCCAATGAAATCATTAAATCTTATTTATAGGGAAATTCCATACATTCTTCCTAAATAAGCAAGTGGAGAAATAAAAATATGCAAATAAAATCAAGTTTTATGAGGAACTCCATCATATCAGTTTGCAATGTAATAGCACTCAGGGTAGGTGGAGGGGAGATGGAGGACTTAATGGTGCTCCAGGTTTTGATGGATGGCAGGAAGTCAACAAGTGATGACTGTTTATAGTCCACCATAATCCCCTGGGGGAACACACACAGTTTTACACACACAATCTGACGGAGTGGAAATTGAGCGGTGGTGAAATGCGGTCAAGCATAGGCCAATTCAGTCGGAAGGTGGCCAATAGACAGTCACATGAGAAGAGGCAAGTAGGGGCAGACACCGCAAAAACCACGAGACCACAAGACGCAAAGCACTGCAGGGGGGGAGTCATGAGGATGGAGTGGGGGGGCAGGAAGAGGAGGAGGTGGAGGAGAAGACTTCTGCCTGGATACAGACCAGAGAGATCAACATGAACTCAGTGAACCTCTTCACACATGCCCTGTGGGAGGCTCACACACACACACACAGTTCATGCCTTCACCCTCCACCTCCCAACACTCCACCCTGCAATAAAAAGCATGAATGGAAGCGAACATGAACTAAGTGAAGAAGAAAGACATGCTGAGATATCTGCTCCCAGAGGCCTGACGGCGATCAGACAAGTGAAGCTGTCATCTGAAAACTACCACAGGCTGGCTGGCACACGGGCGGACACAGTGATGCATGCTGGGAGAAGAATCAGTCAAACAACTACAGTAAAGGCAGCGACAAAGTCTCAACATATGACACAGCGAAGCGATCTCTGTCTTCTCCTTATGCATAAAACATCTGAAGTTGGAGAAACGTTCTCAGAAGACAAGAAGACTGAGTAATTCATGAGGGGGTTTTAGCCATGAGATTTCTTCCAGGGAGGAAATATTGAGCTGTAATGATGAGGATGTGTGCTCATGAGGAGATCTGTTTAAAGACTTTTTCAACATAATCTGACTGAGAAGTCTGACTGCATTAAAGGTTCAACAAAAGTCTGCTTGAACAGCATGTGTATTATTTATTGTCATTATTAGCAATTGAAAGGAGCTTTACAGATGTTAGTGTAACAGTGTTATAGATCATTCAGATCCTCACTCAGATGCTCACTGAATAAACAGTCATGCTGTTAGCATGGAACAGTAGTTTGCTCCTGATACAGCCTCTATAGGTCTATAGCAGGTCTGAAATAAAAGGCAGACTCTTCCTGTGACCCTGCAGCACAAGATGGGTTCAGATGGATGGATCAGTGGACACCAGTGCATTTATAATTCAACTAAATATCATCAGATAGAGGGGAAGAAACTGACCAAAAAAGTAAAGAGAATAATCATATATCATCTATAGACTGCCCTGAACTCTCAATGTCTACACAGAAAAAACTACATGTGTCAGCCTCCTGTCTCTGCACAGTGGAACCTCCAGGATATGTGGGAGCCCAGCCTGCTGGCAGCCTGTAGTCGTTTGCCTAGCACAGCAATTCTGTATGACTGCACCTGTGAGATTAATACAATAAGAAAAAGTTAATTCCCTGAAAATGTCCCTATCTTTGAACAGAAAGGGTTAATGATACCATTCTAATCCTAAATAACCCCCAAGTCTGCAATCATTTCCTCAAACCGGGGGTCACATTGTTCAAACAGTAGCTATTTAATTGCAGAATGAGACTTAATACAATGTATTCAACAGAAGGTGACCTTCAATGTTCCGCTGAGAAAGCTGTTTTTTTTTCCCATAAGAATAAAATCCTGCATGAATACTCTGGGGTGTGATTTTATGAACCAGTCTTCCTCCTATTGGAAGTTTTCTGTGAGGCACAAAGCCTGAGGGAGTCTTATTGCATTGATATTACATTCTATCCTATACAGTATGTGGAGAGTTTAACTATGAGTACAAGCCTAGAAAAAGCCCTGCTCATTCTGAAACATCACAAAACCACAACAATAAAGAGGGCAATAGGATCAAAACCACAGGGGTTTGATAATAGATGTAAGAATATTCCAGCATCCTTAGCGAGACAAAGAGCTGCCACGAGAAGAAAGATGAGTCAGACACAAGCAGAGGAAGAGGGGACGTGAAGTGATTCTTAAAGAGATGAGTTATCAATTCAAGCTGAACATAAGGAGCGACTGCAGCTCTGCCCGTGGCAATAAGCTCAGAAGAAGAAGAAGAATAGGAATGAGGCCCAGGTGGAGTGATGTCCCAGCTGCTGCAGCTGCGTTTAGGAACTTTCTGCACTGTGGAAGGTTCTATCTCCCACAGAGAGCCCTGCACACTGCAGATCACACCCCTCACACACTGGTAGTGATGGATAATCAATGTGTGTCGGCCAACACGCTCCAGGAGTTCTTTTAGGATTAAATGTTTTCTACTTTTTCCCTCAGGCTCAGAGTGAGTTTCCTCCTGAAAAGGATTTTTTTCTGTTATTATGTGCAGATATATGATGCAGATATTTTTTACTATCCAGGAACTCGTCTTCTCCTCCACCAGTGATACTGTGTCAAACACCAGGTCTCTGGAATCCTGCTAATCTGACACACCAGATACACGGTTTGCTACACAGAACCATCTGGGAAGTTATCTTAGGAAACAGTTAGGAAATGGAAAGACACCAACCATTTATCACTCAGTATTACTAACAAACTCCAACCATATGACTGACACTAAGCGGCTGTGGTGTGATAGGACTGCAGACACTCCAGACAAAGTCACCGTCCATGTTTGATTTCTTCAGGTCTTATGAATGAAACAAGCACATATCAATATGCAGTTGAGTGTAAGGTGCTGTGGAGGCCATGTACAGCACAATATGATACATCGTGGAAAAAAATATAATATGAAGAAAAAGACACTGAGTGGGCTGAGAGCTGCTCTGAATATATTACCATTTAATCATGAAGAAAAAGCTGTTGAGAATTAGGTGACTAATCATCAAGGATCTGTTCTTTTTACATGAATATCTGAGATTATTCGATTGTTTTGTATTTTCCATTTTTTTAAAAAGTAATTTAAAGCGAGCAGCTATAGTGTGAAAACTCATCATAGCTTGAAGAAGCTTTTAAAATGTAAACTTTGTTAGCAATTAGCTGAAGAGCATCTAGCATGTTGGATATTTTGGTGGAGACATTAATGG
>JAVQJX010205270.1:0-10769 GCA_036025115.1 Ambassis agassizii
AATACAAATACCTGTAACTACCTTTTTGCCTTTGCCAATATTTAACTCGTGGGAGTTAAATATTTAGCTCCTATTATAATCCATAAAATATAATGAAATGAATCACTTTACATGATCAGTCCCTTCAGGCTTTAACCCAGTCACAGATCATCTTGATCCTATGTTAAAGTATGAATATTTAAACAGGCACTTTACTTATATACAGGCTTAAATAATGCACCAGTGGCTGAGGAAGTCAGCTATCTGCCGGCTCTCCCCGCTGAGTAAAGGACTTGTTAGCTTGTTGGGATCATTATCTCCAAACAAGACCTGTAACTACAAAGCCAACAAATGACAGCCCAGCATAATAAGATTTGCCGTATCTGCCTTGTGTGCATTTATGTTAAATGGGTCTTGCTATTCTTAGAACGGTTTGTTTGCGATGTTTAATTATTTAGAAATGGCAGCACTTTTGAGACTCGAATACTTAAATGAGTAGGGCACGGGATGACAAAGCAGCATTCTGATGCTGGCATCACACAGCAGAAATTGTGTCAGCTATTCATGAGTCAGAGCCAGGTTTTGGTGCACTCAGACTATACAGAGCTGGATCCAAAAGTCTATTATACCTCATCAGATGCAGCTCGGGGATGGGCCGGAGATCCTTAGAAGAAAGGTTTTCTACAACAGGCGAGTCCAGGTTTGCTGAGCCATTGCTTAGTCTGTCACTGCTCTCATATCCAGATTCAGTTCTCTGGATTTTCCAGTTGTCATTACGTACTTTAAGAGTTGCTGAGCTCTTTGATCTGTCTTTGTCACTGTAGCCACCCCGGCTGTCTGAGTCCAATGAGCTCCGGCTGCCACCAGTTTCATGCCTCTGCTCATCCTCGTAGATGGTCATCAGGCTTTTGGGTTTCCGTTCTTCTCGACCTCCCCATGTGAACTCTCTCTCTCGCTCCTGTGACGGAGACTGACTACTTGGTCTTCTTCGAGGGCTGTGCTGCCTTCGTTCCTGATTTCCTGAATTTCCACCACCAAAGCTGCTTAAAACACTGTCCACATTCAGAGCCTCTCGCATGGGTTTCCATGGCCGACCGGACCGGCTGTGGCTGCCACCACTTCCGTGTTCTCGGGACTCTTGGCTGCTGTCAGTTTCGTAGCCATTTGATAGCTGGTCTACCCTCCGGCTGTGGGGGCCACTGCTTGCAGGGGGTGCAGTCGGTAGCACTTGGACCTTCATCTGGCAGTAAGAGGGTTCATGACTGGACCGGCCACCAAGCTGCGGTATGCGCTCAGTCCGAATGGGACCTTTTCCTTGGCTGCTGTACAGGCGAGTCTCCAGGTGTTTTTTGAAGCCATTCTCTGGAGGGGAAACAGAGCGGGAATAGGTCCTCTCCTGACCTGGATCTGAGCAAAAGAGGACTTATGAGCTTAATTTATGAAAACAACAAAGCATTGTCTGGAAACATACTTCAAATGTATTGATTTTTCTTAAATAAAAGAAGTAAAGTATGAACAGTGCCAAAAAGGCCAAAAACTGTGTGTAGCGGTCAGTTCAACATGGCACAAATCTGTGTTAAAGAACACAGCAGGTGTGTCAGAAAGTGAGGAAAGGGCATGATGACAACAGAGTTCCTGACATTTAAGTCTGCAGATGACAAGAAGGTGTAAATTATAGCCACCAGGTGTCAATTCTCTTCCATGGTGTGTGCACAGAGGGTAACCAGGTCACGTATGACGTCCATGCAGATACTGATAAAAAAACATGTATGTATGTTTCCCAAACAGACAAGTGACCTCTGCGACAGATGGATGCCTTATATTCCAATGGCATGTCTAGCCATAATAGATACATTTAAATATATGCTTCCTAGAGACCTGCTTGTTACTGCATGGACTGCGTGAGAAAAAAAATGCACAAGTGAGAGCTAAAAAGACATTTTAAATTCTCAGGATCACCTATCTGATGCATTTTCTTAACATAAAGCTGTCAATGCTCAATTCAGAGGTAGCATGTTTTGTATAAGAGGTATCATCAAATCTGACCTCTTGTAACATCATGTTGAAGTGTTCAGAAAGTGAATTTAATACTACATATAACTGTCTGTTCTTGGAATTAAGCCCACAAGAGATGGAGTCCCAATTGCTTTGGATTTTGCTGACTGTGTGCCACAGTTATAAATCACTTCAAACCTGGCTCATATATATGGTAGCAGGGTGAAGAGTTTCTGCTGCCAACTCAGTGTTGTGAACAGTACACAAGGCTGTGGATCATTTTGGTAGAATGGTAACAACTTTTTTGAGTGTTGCATTTTAGAAAAGAGACTTTTTTAGCAAAGTGCTAGCTTGGGCATGGGTCATGCTGTACTATATTACTTACATTTACTGTGGCGTCAACTGTCTAGCCATACATATGTTACAGCAATGACACTGATCTCCTTTAGCCTACGGCTTTCATTCATAATAGGATCTGGACTCTCACTGGCAACTGCTGTTGACTTGGTAGATTTGGTGTGTGTTACAATTGTGCTCTGTAATCTTCTCACTGATACTTAATTGAAAGCAATGATGTACTAACAGAGTATTAAAGGAACACAGCAATCAGCAAAGTGATTAAAGAAGTAGCTACGTGAGAAAAAGTGTCACAAATATCAATTTATGGAATTAAACACAGACTTTAATTATATCAGGCAGTTTAGTTTGATCTGCTTAGCTTCCGGTGTATTTGTTTGTATTCATGTAGACCACAGACATGGGAACTGACTATGCGAGAGGGGGATCAAGGCAGGCTGTAACAGACGTCAGCACTTAATCCCCTTTCTGACACATTGCTCCCAAACCGAGGGTTACATAAGGGCTAAAGGAAGTGGAAGGCTAGCCTTTTGTATTATAACGCCTGGCAATTCTCTTGCGTGCGCGTGTGTGGTACTGCATCTGCAGTCCATTTCTATATACACTCATGTTATATGCACTGACCTCTGTAGCGTGACTCCGGCCTCCGTTGACCACTCCTATCAGGGTCTCTTCTGGATGAATGCATTGCCCGCACCTCTCCTGCTCTCTGGGCAACTTCTCGAGAAATTTCCCTAAGGCGACTCTTGGGATCGGCGGTGCCAATTTTTACTGAAAAAACAAAACAAAATAAAGTCAGGTATTTTCACACAAGGCTCATACAGCCAGTATTTGATTAATGCCTTGCTGAATCAGACACTGCAGACAACAGTAAATGTGTTCTTCCCCTCTGCATACATATAGATATCTATCGTCACTACATCCCTTTCCTTGTTGCTGTTTTCTACCTCTGAGTCCACTGTGCCCCCGAGACACTGAGCAGCTGCTGAGTGTGTAGACAGAGGTGAACTTATAGCACACCATTGTGCTGATGTATATGCTGCATTTTCTGCTACATGAGAGGAAATACAGTAAGGAAACATGGTTGTGCAGAAGCTCCTATGTTCCCGATTCAGGCAGACATTGACGTGGAAAGGCAATCATTAGTCATGGCACTGGAAAACATGATCACGGAGCGGTTTTGTTGGCTGAGATTTCACAAAGACGCACAGTGAACACAACATGACAGTTTAATAAACACCAGGTGTTGTTGAGCTTATGGTTTTGGGATGTCTTGAGTTCCAAATGGCAAAAATGTGTTAGCTCTTCAAAACATGATGATTCAGAGCTTAATAATGTGACCCTAAATTTGACTTTGCTACTCTTGAAAGCTGTGAGCAACTGCTGACATTTCCATTGTCTCCCTGCCCCGCCTCCAACACTACAGCTTAAGGAACCGCTTTCAAGCAAAGGGAAAGAGTGGTGAGCAGTTCAAGGACAGACAACTTCCTGCAGCCAGGAGGTTAAAAAAAGCAATATCAAACAATAGGTTGTTCACTCATCAGTGATAATGTGCAGAATTGGTGAAACTTTGTTTCCCTTCTTCTCAATGAGGGTCATTCATCCCTTTTCAACAAATGGTCAGAATAGTCAGAATTGCTTTACCCTCAAAGACATTTGCTATGTCAATTCTGTTTAAAAACAAAAAATGTTTTCAAACAAACAAGACACAGGTTTTCTTATTCAGAGCACATAGTATTTAAAACATACCAATATCTGATGAAAACTGTGCACTCTCATTCCTTTCGTATTTTTTCTTACCTGGCCCACGGCCTCCGCTTGTCTGAGCACTGCCTCTGCTGAAGGTTGAAGGGGTCTTCTGTTTGAAAGACTCTTGGCCCAGCAGAGCAGTCAGGTTTTCTCTGGTGAGATCCAGCTTCTTGGGTGCTGAAACAGGAGACTCAAAACCTGCAGGAGATAAATGTTAAGTTGTTAGATGAAGTACAAATGTCATATTAGAAAAATAAAACAGACTTCACCGAACATTAAAAGACAAAATTTAAATTACAAATTCACAAAATGTCCTTCTTGGTTTTTGGAGGATTTGCAGTTTAGTCGGGCACTCTGTCAGCTCTGATAGACAGTGAGTGGCTGCCCCAGCTAGGACCTGGGGCACAGCCAGCATGGAGAGTTGGAGGAGGATCTTTAAAGGGGATAAAAACCTCCCCTACCACACAAATCCAGGGATATATAATCCAAACAGCAGTCATGTTCAGCTGTTGTCATGGACATATTTTCATTTCTGGCTGGCAGCATCAGAAACAAAAATTATTTCAGATCTTGGTCAATTTAATGTGACCAGAGGGAGCATAGGTAGAATGTAACTATATTGTAGCTGCTCTAAATGCAGCTAAAGGTACAGAGACAAATGGGTAAAAAAAAAAATCAAAAACAGTTAATCCCAGATTCACTTGTGCATTTCATAGCAATTTGAAAAGCCATTTTGAAAAAAGTAATGTAGATATCTAGGTGGTAATGCCAAAACATCACTCAGAGTTTATGTCCCCCTCCTCACTCTGCACCAATTTGACAGCTATAAAAACAAGAAAGGAACGGTACCTGCACACCACAGCTCCACATTAATGGATGTTTTATGGTACTGCATTATATTGAAATAGGTCACTTGGGATGTGATTATAGCCAGCGAAAGCAAAGACAGACACATTAAACGCAACAGCACAAATATATCTTTAGGGAATTAGATGTAATTTCCACAGAAGAACACTTAATCAACACCTAATATAATAGTGATGCTAACTATGATGCCAATTTGTGGAATCAACACCAATCGTACCTTGCACTTCTCCATTGGCAGGGCTTTTGTAGTGGGTCTGTGTGCTGTTTTGTCTTGAGGCATCATCTGTGGTGATAGCACTTCCATCAGGGTGGGAGTAAAAAAGGAGGAGAGGCTGGAAGTGACCTTTGATACACTTGCTAACCACATCTTTCCACCGGGAGCCAATCTATAGAAAACAGACAAATGAAAGCTGGCTCAGTGCACACAGTCACACACAGAAAGAGGAATACTGCATCTTCATGTCTGTTAATTCATCCAGTGTTATTTGTGTTACATCATCAACATGCATTCTTAAGAGATTTGCCAATCTGAAAATGTACACATCTAACAACCACGGACCATTAGATAAGCAGACAGATTGTCCCCATAAATTCCTATTTCTCTTCTGACCCCATTATTTTTCATTTTACAAATAGGTAACAATAACAACAACATGCTCCAGACGCATCAACAAAAGATTACAATTTTATCAAGTCTACCAAATATATATTTGAATGTTGTTATATTTACTTGGGACCACTTGGGACCACTTCTATAACCTTTATTGTGCAGTTTTCATTTGTGAATGTAAACACGGCACGAATCATATCGACTAATCTGTGTAAGGTGTGTTTTTCACCACAAAGGCAGGCTGCAGGCTAACAGATGCTGGTGTGCACCTTAATTAAGCAAATGACAGGCGAAAGAGGGGGAGGAGAAAGGAGGCGGAGAAGAGACAGAGGTAAAGAGGAAATGGAGGGGAAAATGCATGCACCAACAAGATTTTGATTGAGGGGATATAGACACACTTAAGAGGTAAGAAAACACGAGTTTCAGAACAATATCCAGTAAATGTTCCTACCAGTATACCAATTCAGAACAACATCATAAGCACAATAAGTTGCCCATCACACCTCATCACACCTTATTGAGAAGACCCTACAAGATTTATACGTTAGTGAGATCATTCTTATGCACGTTAACAGCACTGATTGGGCTTCACTGCAGTAGTCATTTTCTGTCTGGGACTTGGGGAGTCACAGAAATGCCGGCAAGTTTCGATCCAGGTATAGACTTGGCAGCCGCTGAGTGCTGTAGCTCCTCCATCTCAGCAGGGAGGGGTTGCACACACAGCACAAGCGGCTGATGGACTGACACAGAGCCAGCCAGCCGCTGCACCACAGTCCCCGTGAAAATTGTGAGGATGGGAGACATTTATCATGCCTGCATGTGCACATCATATTAACAAATTCAACATTAAGGCACAAGGAAAGACACTAGATTTACCAGCTACACTATAACTGCATCGAGACGTCTCATCTGGATATACAGTGTTCACAAATACACTGCATCCAAGAGTGCTCAGTGACCCTTTAAAGTTTAACCAGTGAAAAGACCCATGAAAAGATCTGTACTAGTTAATCTTTGCTGCATTGCTGCAGTATTTTGTAGTAATTTTTATTTACTTTAAGATTTGTGGATTTGTAGTAAAAATGTGTGTTTGGGATTTGGCTGACTTGTCTGACTACCATAAAAACTCCCAGAGGCTCATGAGGCGCAATCGATGAGGCCCTTATTGGACGATAAAGAGACTTGGTGATAGTGATAAAAGACTGAACATCGCTACTCTTTGCTGCAGACTGTAAAACACAATGTGTTTAAACAAACTTTACCAGCACATCACAAAAAAAGTCAGCAATTCTTGTGCTACAGAGTTTGACATCTGACTGATACATTTCACTTAGACATTTTCTCACCTCTTTCACTGTTGCATCATCAAAGAAGACCCATTTGGCGGATTTGGTGTGGAATGCAAAGGCACAGTAGTGGCGGCTAGAGTAGCAGATCATCCCCACGAGCAGCAGCTCTCCCTTTTTGGCATGCTCATCTGTCACCCTGTAGAAGAGCTGCACACACATAATCATATACACCAACCATTTATTGACATGAATGCAACAGTAAGTGGGAATGCGAGTGAATGATGCTGATAGCGAGTGGATTCAGTTACTCCATCTGTTTATAGATTAAGCTCTAAGGGAATGAACCTGCATTGATTTGAAAATCGGTACAAACACAGGCTGGTTTGAATCAGCGCAGTCCAAGTAGAAATTGACATTTTAGCGGTGGTACACAATAATACAGGGAAAGTGTTGGTGAATAGTGTCTTGTTTCTCCCTCCCATGTTTCCTGCACAACCAGTTCCCTGTCTCCCTCTCTCAAACAATAGATTTTACAAAATGATGGGGGTGGAGGGCTCCCTTTTAACACCCAATAAAGTCACATGAAATGTTTCCTAATGAATAAAGGCCTTTGTGGCACACTAGTGGGAGGGTGGGTCTGACAAACATTCTGATGGTATGCTTTGGAAACGCGCAAGAGGGAGCTGTCAAATAAACGGGCTGAATACTTCAATAAAGCAGTTATGTAATGTGTGGAGCACAAGAGTGTGTCCTGACCTGAACTGAGCTGAACTGATTTTTGTCAGTGGACCACACAGAGGACAGATGTGAACAGGCTACTGAGGACATTATGTGCCATATAATGCTACATGGCTGAGAATAAAGCCATCATCATGTAAAGAAAACACAAAGGAAAGCAGAAACAAATCTGTGCATACTTGTCACTAAGAAGGTGTGAATATAAATACAACAACAAAAGCTGTGTTCTACCCTCGTCTCAGTGACGTCCATTCAGCCCACATGTGCGCCTGCACAGGCATGAACACACAAGCTCAGACACACAAAGATGAGGGGAGGGGCTTTTTGACAAGCTGACCAAGGCCAGCAGGGGCTTTTTGATCAGTGTTGTGGGCCAACTGGGCATTGGGCGTTGACTGTTTACGCAACAGCCCTGACTTACAGAGAAATAAATCCCCACTTTATTTCCCACATATGTTCAACTGCACCAAAATAAACTGACCCGAAAACAGTCACATGAAAAAAGTCCACTAATACACAGACAAAAATAATCATGTCTGGAGTTTTGATACCCTGACTAAACCATTTTAATTTTAATAGAAACTGAATGAACTGTAAAATGTGCACAATTATTGGTTAGCTTATACCCACCGCCGAGAGACTGAGATGAGGCCCCAGTGAGCGGATAACATCCTCTGTAAGGTCTGACTGATCTGAGTCCCAAACAAAGCCGATGGTGACTATCTCCGGGGAGTTCATGAGAACCCGCCTGATCTTGATCCTCTGGCCGCAGTTACTCTGAAAGAAATACAAAAAGAACAATATTACCCCTATGCCAGACTCCCTCTCAGTCCAGTCAGTAACAATTCAAAGCAAACAGTGATTCACTGGAGTGATAAAACATTTACAAACAATTACTGCTGTAGGAATCCCTCATCAAATGTAACCTTTTAAAGAAAGTCACAGCAAAAACACTGATGTGTGTGAAAGTTCTGAGGATAGCTTAAATATTTCAAAAGACCACTTACTGGACAGTTACGAAGGTCCCCAATAGTACTTGCTGCCTGTAACAGTTCTCCAAATGAGTCATCTTTTCGGTGAAGCATCTGTTGACTAAGAAAGAAAAGTCACATATTCAAGACAAATTGTCAGCAGAGGGATATGAAAGAACAAGCCAAGAAATGAAGGGAAACAAGGAAAGGGAAAAAGATAAAAATAAACTGCTATGTGTGAAACTGCAGCAAAATAAACCAAATTCTGACCCTGTGATAAAACAAAGACAAACAGAATGGAGCGAGACAGATGGCAAAAGGGAGGAATTACATTGTGAGAACCTTACCAGAGTGCGGTGGTGGAGACATAATGCACCAACTCTGTAAACGGCAGTGGGTCTGAGGACGCCCCACAGCTCCGGCACACAGACTGCAGTAGGGAGACCAACCAAGAGGGCAACAAACAAAAGACTAAAGTTAAACTATATTTATATATGTATGTATGAGATTTTAGTATGCATGATTAGTACCAAGTAGTATTGATCACAGAATAGAGAATGATTTTATTGTCATTACACGTACAAGTACAATGCAACAAGATTGGACCCATGGAGTCACCTAAGACGCAAATGCGCCAAGGCGCCAGGGTGCTTGCATACTGGGGTTACTCTTCCTGGAGGAACATGTATGAAAACCTTTGAATGGACTAGCAACACAACTGTCTTGATGTTCTCCTTGTGATTACTCTCAATCTGTGTGCCCTGATGACTAACATTATTAGGCATCAAATTTCAATTTAATTTCAGAAGTTATCAATCTCTCTCTGACCAAGGCAATCCTCATTTAGGCCTTGATAATATTTGCAGGATTGGGTGCCCTGAAGTTGAGGTGGAACAATATCCACTGACTGTTCCCCCAGGGGATTTAATCCAAAGGCGTATTATCTGTTTGATTCAGAGATAGGACTGGTTTGGGACAGAGACAGAGAGCTCATGATGGGCATCGGAGCCACAGGGCAGGGTGTTGTGCGTGTGTGGGAATTTATGTGTAAACCATGTGTGATTTATCTGGTACTGCTGCAGCAGCACTGTGGAATCTGACCAGAAACATCGCCCATATTCCACCGGGAGGAACCCGGTATGAAAACATGACAGATTGGATTTCTATTGTCTCAGACAGTGATTCATGTACCTGACTGTGCTTGTGTGTGTGTATTTAAGGGTACACTGCTTAATCCCAACACTGGCTAGAGTGTGTTAAGTTTGTCCACATGTCACTGTGCAGATAAGACTTTTCAAAACAAATGTGAAAAGAATACTTAACTAACTTAATAACTTATTTTCCTCTGTTGTGTTAACCTTAACTGACACATAATGTTTAAACTGACCAATACTGACCTGCTCATAAAGTGACATAGCAAACTTCTGATGTGTAATGCAAGACTTGGACGTGCAGGCATCTGTCTCCTCAGGCACAATGTGCAGGTGGATCCTCTCCAGTATGTTCTCCTGTGACAGTACAGGGGATGTATCAGACATTGGGCAAAATATTGTTGCTGTAAAGACACAAAAGCCATGTATGTTTTCACAGATAAAGCCATTCCTGCAGTGTGGTGGCACATACTGTTATAAACAAAATATCAGTTTTAAGGAGTTGTCTGATACGGCAGAAAAACCCATCTAAAGATCAAATAATACTCTATTTTTGTTCCTTCCTGCTTCTATGGAACGTCTGTGTGTTTATAAAATATTAAAGCTGCAAGGTATGCCTGCAAAGGTTACAGGCTCAACTTCACAGCCTGTTAATCTGACACTAGCTAACTCCTCACATAAATTCTCCACCAGTACTCTGCTGCCAGTGCATTACATGGTGAATGCTCAAGGGCAAAGATCTCTGTGGGATTAAGAATTAAGGTTGTCCATAAAAGATAGAAACTTTGGCATGTAAGCTTCAGTCTTAAATGTTAAAAATGGTCCTGTTGAGTTTTTGTGCAGGCAAAGAAGGAAATATAGTGCCTTTCTCTGCACATAATTTCTTCATGTGCTAGGTTTGCAGGTTTATACAGCCAAGTATTCAAACTCTCCACTTGTGTTCCAAAGATGTTAGATTCCTCCTATGTTTATCCATTACAGTGTAATTGGACTTCCTAAACGGATAAACAATGATGGCAGGATAAAAATCCGGATACATCTGGTCTGTTTGGGTATATAGTTA
>JAVQJX010205366.1:0-14575 GCA_036025115.1 Ambassis agassizii
TATGTGTATAAGAGGAGTTTCTGAGGGTTTTCAGGTCCTCTCTAAGCTGTAATTAGACATCAGAGTTCATACTTGGAGGCTAAGCTACCATTGTATAAAGGGCTTAGTAGAAACAGCGTGTGTGAAGCACTTGTATTTGTTAGAAGCATGCTGTCATATCTAAGAAGATGGTGGTTTCTTGTGCTATGATCATTTTTCACACTGAGGATATTTCCATTTTCAATCTTTCCTATCAAATATCCCATTTGCAGAAGTAATGACCACACGACAGCGCTGATGCTCTGCTCACTAATTTTTGCTCATTTCCTTTGAATTATTAATATGAGCGATTCTCCATATGCTCTCCGAGGATTCGTGACTATTCGTTTCAAGGAGAATTAGCATTTTACAGTGAAGAGTATAAAGAGCTTAACTGCCCCAATCAAACGGGACGGTTTAAGTTCTGCTTAATCGAGATGTCTGATGTAGGTTGCAGCTGCGTGACCTGAAGTAAATGTTCTGAGTATATCTCAATCACCCGTGTAATTATGACCATTTTACCTGAAAAGAGACATGCACAAAATGGATGCATGTTGTTTTGTGTGTAAAATGAGGACTAACAACTCCCCCGATACAATAAACCCAGCTAAACCTGAAATGCAAGTCTGTGGAAGAGTTTTGGGCTCGACCCCGGAGAGCTGTCTTTGTCACCGGCCTACCTCTCTAATTAGTTATGCCATATGAAGAGGTAATTTGTATGCTAAAGTTTAATTGTTCAATTATCACTGGATGTGAGAGGAGGCCTTGATGCCATTTAATCATGTTTGAAAATAGTGTTGAACCTCCCTCCCAGTACCACATATTGTAATAGTTGGCAATTACAGAGAGAGCCCTCTACCTAAGTTGATTGATGCAGGCTGGCCCTGCTGAAAAGCCTTTGCTACCTGCCCGGTGCAGTCATTGGCACTGAAGAGTGGCTCCATTCAGCCTGCAGAGCTGAACCAGCCAGACTCTCACCATGGAAAAAAGGACCTCAACTAGCTGCTGAGAGACAGCGCAAATACTAACTATATACACCAAGTACTGCTGAGGACAACATGTTAAAACAACATTATCACACAAGAAACAAGAGAGCTTCCTCTGTCTTTAGAAAGAAAATGCTGATGTTTTGTTTTTTAAGCTTGAAATTAATTCAATTTTTTTTTCATTTTTTAAGATATATTAAATATCATGATTATAACCAAATACGAAACACAAAAAAATGTTCTAATAGAGCGGACCTTTTCTCTATTAAAGAGCTCATGTCTGCCCATGGTCTATAAGAGCTGATTACAAATTGGACACATATGGTAATTTACTACACTAATGAGGATATTGAAAAGCAAAGAGTACAGGGGCCCCCTTTGTCTCTGGGATTCCCATCTGGGCTCCTAAATATGGTGAATCTTTGGTTAACATGACAGATCATCTGAAACCTGATCTTTAATTGTGTGTCTGCTTTAAAAGTACTTAGGAGGATGTTTTGATTTAATCACTCGCATTATTATTCAAATGCTAATAAGTGAGCCTTGCATACATTCTCTAAAAGGTGTGATTACATTGTTTGCAGTCTTGGTTTTCAATTTAATTCTAAATTAACATTACATGTGTATTAATGTGATCAGATCGTCCTAACATTCTCCTTCACTTGAACATCATGTGGCAGACAGAGACAGCCTCTTTGATGAGTGATTTGTTAAACCACAGATATAACAAGCGGAATTTTCAGCTCTCTCCGAACCAGCCAAAATGACCCTTTCATGTTCCTCCAACTTGGCACTCACAAAGTGAAACAAGGCTGCATTTGTGATTGTCACCAAACAATGACATTTTTTCTTTTCTTTTGCTCCCTAAATTTCCCATATCATCTCTACACAGATGAGCAATTTGTCTGTCATGAGGTCCGGGGCATCGGTCCACTCTGGGCCTATTTCACTGACAACACTGTTATTAGAGGTAAGCCGAGCCAGCGGCAAATGAATCTGCCTACTGTTCACCAAGACCAGGGCTCTTTTCAGCGATTAATTCGATAAATATATTAATTATGAATCTGGATGACAGTACAATCAGATTGTCAGGCTTCCAGACTTGGCCTTTGTGATAATTCGGCTTTGAGAATCGGGGCTCCTAGGGTTTCAGGAGCTATCATCCCCGGGGCTCAGCCTCTTATCAGCGCCTGACCCATTCACTCGGTAATTTCCTGTGTGTCGTAATTAAATGGAGGCTTTCTGATTGCAAGTGACTCTCTTTAAGAGGTGCGTCTTAGGTTTCAGGTGAAAGAGATGTTGAGTGCACTGGCTGTCTCCCTCGCCCTCTGCAGGCCTCAGCAGGCAGTGAATGGCAGCAGTGAGTACAATTTAAAAAAAAATGGAAATGTTTTTCATATCAGTGTCATATTTTTGACTGAAATACTTTGTGTGAGCTGCACACTTGCAGTTCTCTGACTGCACATCAACCGGAAAACTTTATTTATGTGTGCATGTAAAACTGAATGAATGACTTTGTGTCCACTCTGCTTGGTAGTATAGGAAATCTTCTGCTTGCTGCTGACAAAAGATCATTGAGATCTATTGTCAACACTGACTCTACCTGTCTATCTTTGCAAGGATACTGTTACAGAGCTGGATCATGGACACCCTGAGCTGGGCGTGGTGCCCGGCAACAGCAGCAGTCTGTCGGTACACTTTGGCAAATGCAAAAGAGTGAAGGAAAATACAGACATTGGGATTATTAAATAAAAAAAACTGTACGTTATAAACATGGAAGTATGAAAGTTTAATTTGGAGCAAAATTATGATTAATGTTTTCAAACACCTTATCCTCAAGAGTGGAGTGTTACCTCAGGTTTCCCCTTTGCTGTTCCCCTCTTGTATCACTAAGGCCTATAATTAAAATCAGGTTTTTTCATATGGCCAGCAAGCGCCATTAATTTGGAGAATGTAGCTATTATGGAGACTGTGGCTCCCTGGGTAGCACTGAAGGGGGGGAGAGGTAGGGCAGTGGCTTTTCAACATTAATGGCCCCTGTGTGTGCTGGCTATTAATCTCAACAAGGAGTGAAGTGGTTTTATCACAGCTGCAGGAGCAGGATGACACTCCCAAAACACTGCAGAGATTAAATGGAGTTTGGTCTTGGGTCCTTTTCTATGACCTCTCACAATGGGCTGAAATAGTGAGTTTGCATTTAAATATTATTTTGTACATAAAGTCATATTGTCCTCCTTTAAATCACCAAATTTCTACAGAAACTGTTAATTGCTTTTCTGCCGAATTTTCCAGCTTGTCAAAACACTGTTGGCTGAAGGCCCAGTCTGCAGGTCACCTTTTTTTTAACCTGTCAAATCATTCATTATACTATGACAAGCAATTTACACACATCATTCAAGGAGACAGCCACTATAAATTGCAGAAAAATCACCAGAAGCAGCACCGACCTCACTGTGCCACAAGGAGGAAGCACTCAATCAATTTTGCTGTGGGTGCACGTTTGTAATGCTGCAGTGTTTCACTAGATGGCAGGAGAGCCACGATGTAATCATTCTGCAAACCTGACTATTAAACCTCTAAGATCCTCTCTTTTATGAGTCAGACACCTGCACAAACAAACAAACCATGAAGACAATACAATAAAGAACATGCATGTGGATCAAATTCCTTTAGAGGTGTGTTCGGGCTGATATGTAAAGGATCTGCTCAGGTTTTCTTCATCACTGTGTGAATGAGCTGCATGCTGGAGAGGAGACACCAGAGGTTAATTGCATGCTAGATGAGGTGCCTCCTCGCAAACAGAGAGACAACAAATTACACCCTAACATTCATGTAATCACGCAGATATGAAATTAATTTTCTGAGACTGAAATCTGCCACTGTTATATACGCCCCCCCCCCCCCCACACACACACACACACACACCCTTGTTGCATTTTAGTCCTGCTGCCCATGTTAAACTAGAAATGAAGGAATAATTACGCATTAGCATTGCTAATTAAGGTTTCTCTCAAAGGTTGAATGAAATACTGATGAATTTTTGGAGGGATTTATTAAATTACTGTGAAATCAAATTAGGATGGGAAATTAATCCTCAGCACTGAATTAGATCAGTGAATGAGAAAATTGACTTTTCAACACAAAGCTGTGGGAGTGATGTAAAACACAGACACAAGGCAGGTTGTTGAGCTCAGGTGATTAACAAGGATTAATGGTGACAATTATTGTTAAACTGAAAATATCCACATGGGTCTTTTTTTTTTTTTACATGCTGGAGGGTGCAGATCCTGAAAGAACCCAGAATCCAGCAAGACAATCTATTCTTCTGTACCCTCAGCTCAGCTCCCCAGTACATTACTGGCTTGTAATCCTCGATGCACCTTGATTTATCTTCTCACACATAATGTGACATGCTGTATGGAGGCGTGGTGGGGGGTGCTCTTACCTCCTACAGCTGTATTTCCCAGGCAATCCCACAATGCACTCAGCAAATCTGTCTAGTTTTCACAGTAATCCTCAGAGGTATATTTGAAAGTCACATTTTTCAGAGTGCATTGAAGCTAAGTGACAGTGTTCTTCACTTTGAACATAAAATTTCTCATGTATGACGAGCAAATCTGTACACTTTGAAGCGATGATGTTTCTTATAGGTCGCCATTTCAAATTAATATCTGAGCCAATCAGATTGTTGTTTCCTGTGCATGCAAAATCTGTCACATTGTTGAAATTCATTATAGACAGATAGAAGAAGTACTTGAAATGAGACACAGAACCCTTGAATTCTACCATGAAATAAATACACATACATTATATTTAAATGACACAATGTTGTATTTAAACAAGGATACTTTCTTATATATGCCTTTATAAGGTTGCAGACGCGTGTTCCACATGAACAATAATCATTTCTGCATGTTTACAATTGACTTCAGCAGGATTATCAGCTGGGCAGAGCAAAATGACATGGATAGTATTGACAGGTCTCATCTCAGCAACTTTAGGGGGGAAACAATAATTGCAGGGCTCAACTAACAGTTGGAACTGATGGATATTGTGTCAATGTATAAATTTTTTTTATCAAGCTAACACACAGCCTGTGCTGATTTGTCTGATCTACAATGTTTGATGCATCTGACTGACGTACTGTCAAGAGGAAAGGTTTTAATTCAAAATCATGGATGAGAGGGGGGGGGGGGGGTCTAATCCAAATAAAACCTAAGTACAATAAAAAGCTCCACGACACCTCTCTCTTTCTCTGTGCTTACCTTAAAGCTTCATAAAACTGAGACTTTGTGGAGAATTGCAAATACCAAAGATCAATACTTTGCAAATTGTGTTTACTTTTTGCTCTTTGATGTATCTCAGGCTTCAAGGAAGGTCTGATAGTGTCGCTGTGAATTCATCTGTGAAATAAAGAGATGAAAAGACAGATTTATAGTGACTTCTTTCACTATTACTATTGACAAGGCTCCTCTGTTTCATAACATGGAAAAAAACCCAGCTGGTGTCAAACTCTCAAACACTTCTCTCGCTCCCACAAAAAAAAACAAAAAACATCTCAGCCAAACTCTTTCCTCTAAGGTTCAGCAGTTTTACATAATTATTTCATAAATCTGATGGATCTTGGCCGGGGATTATTTGAAAAACTGTCCAACTAAAGGTAATATTTGCAGCCAGTGTTTTGTGGCACAAATATTAATAAAGAAGCTAAAAATCATTTTGTCAGTCTCTATAATAAAACACCATGTTAAACAGCCTTTGGTGTTGTGCCCGTTTGCAGCCTTGAACACACACACACACACTGCCAACTCCATCCTGGATCTATAATGAAAATAAGCTCGGACTCACTAATCCATGTGTGCTGATTATGAATTGCTTATGGCGAGCTCGCACTTGGTGCTGGGTTTCCTCGACATCACCACAGCTAATGTGAGAAGACGGGCCTCAGATTGTGCAGCAGTGTTTGGAACGTGCACAGACCAGCCCGGTGCACAGAAGGAGGACGGAAGCCTTTTAACGGGCAGGTTTTTTTTTTTAGCACTTAGACTTTTATGTGATCACATTATTGTATTATTGTGATTGATGCGTTAACGGAAGCTGCATTTTAATGTTGGAGCCTAATCCGAAGTACCTCTGGATCAATGATAAATCATCATTTAATAGTATTACATCACATTCAGTGGAGCACAAGTACAAAGTGACGGGAAAAAAATTGAAATATTATCCAAGTATGGAAGCAGGAGTTGAGTACATAAGGAAAAATGGGCATGATACCAAAGTGGTAATAGTAAACAGAACTGTGTGTATTGTATGAGTGTTAATAGGTTCAGTCTTCAAAGAGGAAACCCACTGTTATACAATCAAAAGCAGCCAGTCATTGTTGAACAAGCAGATGGGGATTGATTACATGATGTGGTCTAATCACAGACAAAGACATCTGAGCAAGGTGTTTTTAGCCTTTCATCTTCAATTGCCTCATTAAACCAGACACAGTCTTCTCTCGTTGACGGGATCATCTTCTAATTATAGCCCCTATGATGAGAACAGGTAGTCTCAGTGTGACAAAAAGGTTCGTCAAGAGCTCTTCTGAGCATCGATGCTCGTTGTCATCACTGGGATAAAAAAAAAAATCCAGAAATCCACTTCAGTAAGTGTATAAGAGAAGTATATGGACTATTTCCAGTTGTTATTTCTGCTGCTCTATTAGACTACGTCACTTACTGTCAAAATGTTTTTCTCAATTTCTCATCACTACACTCATCATTCATCTACCTCCATACAAGTGTGTCTCTATATGTTGGATTATTTCCTACTTAATGATTTATACAGAAATGGAGTTACTCAAATGGACATAAGTCTTGGTTCTACACCAGGGTCACAAGCAGGACCCAGACTTCAAGAGTTCCTTAACCTCAACTTAGTTGGTCCTAAACTTGAAGGGAATATTGGACATGGATATTGTTTGGAGAAGAGAAGGAAACTCTTAGCAGAATGATTGATGAACCAGCTAAAGTTAGCTACTAGCTGCTAGCTGTCATTAGCTCTTCCTCATGAGTGGTGCAAGCCACATAGCTTGAAGCCATTGCCCCATCCCAAAATGAACATTGTGGCACTAGTCTTGCACTCTAATATCACAATATGTTAATCTTTAGCTAATTAGAGTTTCACACTGCTGTTTTAACATGTTCAACATGGGATGTGTCACAGAGGTGAAATCAGGAGTAACCGGAAGCCGCCACTCAGCTGCGGTGTCAACACTTCACTTGCAGGTCGGCATTTCACTCTGTTTGTATAACATTTCTTGTCTGAGTGAGGGTCCACCCTGTCTTAGGCCTGTGAGGCTTCTATAAGCCGTGTGCCACCAGTCAGCTTCCTGCTCATTCACAGTGTGTGCTCTCTCTCTCACTTTCACAGCAATCAACAGATTTCTCAAACTTTTCTCTTCAATTACTTCATCTCAACTGCGAATAGAAATCCTTACAAGTCTACATTCAAAAGAGTCTGGAAAACATAACAGCTAAAGCATACATTTTAGTTTAAAATGTACACCGGGCTGCCAATCAGAGGGAAGTCAAGTGTGGAACTGGAACTGGCAGCAAATTCAAATCCACACTGTCGCAGCAGAAAGGAAAAGTGCTGCAGGCTTTCTCTCATCCCGCCGTCTCTCACAGTCAACTCCTGCACTTGTTAAATCTTCTGACAAGAGGTATTATCTTCAAAGTGCAGATCTGTAGACTTGAGATCTTGTCTTATAGCCACAGTCAACACGAGGATTCCCCTCCCTTTCTCGAATTCAAATAACGCACAACCTGTCCTCACTGCTTAAAAAATGAAAAAAAAAAAAAAAACCACTAGCCTTGACATCATATGGCTGCACATGGATCTACACAGACATAATTCTCTCCTCGGCTTCTGTCTGTTGAAATGAAAGAAGACATTTTTTTTATTTCATAAAAAACAACAGTTTGTCAAATGTGGTGTGATATTTGTGTTTTGCTTCGTTCTGACTGATTTCTAAAGAATATGTACAGCAGAATCTTATCACATATGTACATTGTATCATCCATCCCATCCCCTCTGAGCTTTATTTTTAGATGGATGTTATTGTCTGTGGAGCTGGCATTTGATTATGAAAAGAATAATTAAAACAACGCCTACAAAAAAGCTGCAAGATCAACTGGTGGCTGTGCACTGATAAGGCCTCTGAAGTGACAGGAGAGAGCTGCACAGACTCTCTTGCATGACAGAGCTCTATAGTGTGCCTTTCTCCCTGAAAGCCTGATTGCCCTCATCACATGTGAAATACCATTAGAAATGCATTCAAAGCCTCAGGATGGGGGGGAAGATGGAGATGTAATAACACCCATCAGCTGCCAGGGTTGTATGTCCTTCCTTTATAGCCACCTTCTCTTTGCATCAAGAGAGAATATCAGCAATTTTCTCAACAGACAACACCGCAGGATGGGCTTTTAATGAGCCGCACTCTTTCCATTTTACCTTCTGCCACCTTCAGAGGACATGATCGCAGTTCCACCGTCAAATATCAGGTGTGTTGCAGTAACAATAACTCTGTCCACCCACACACACGCGCATACTCTGACTCCCCCCTCCATCTCTCTTCACCTTCTATTGCGAACCACAGCTTCCTCACCCCATGCTCCAGCAGCTTCGGAGGCACACTCTGACGAGTCCCACGCTTCACAGAGGAACAATTCTCCACAGTCAAAGTCCAGAGGGGCAGCAGAGTGTGGGGGCGTCATCCAGCTTCCAGGGGAAGGGAAGATGTCAATCTGATGGAGCAAACCTAATGAGTGGAGATAAAAGAGGAGATGTAAAGGAATGTGATTCAAATGTGAATTCATTCATGTTTACAGTTTAAATCCAAAATAAGGGTCAGAGTGGCTCAGTTTCCTACATCTCAGATGCTGAATAAATACTTTTTTTGGCCAAAAAAAAAGGGATGGTTTAAAGAAGAAATGGCAAATGAACAGATAATTAAGGCTCTATTTCATAAAATCTTCAGCAATCTTTAGGGGTAATAACGATGGAAACAATATGTGTGATTTTTCTGTTAAATCTCTCACAGTAAAGAGGAGCACTTTCCCCACTTGAACTCTTTTCTTTAAGTAACTGTTCTTTCTCTTGTGCTGCTCTTTAAATGAGACGGGGGGAGAGAACGAGCAGCCCACACACTGTGCAGTGTGCGCGGAGGGGTGATGCCTCGAGAGCGCATCACTGGACGACAAAACTCCACTGCAAGACGCAGTGCCAGAACAGAGCAGCCTGGGCATGAGAGCTGGTTTCCTGGCACTCCATGATACTTCTTATCATACAGGAATCCTCCTCATTATCTTTGTGGTGCAGAAGACAATGTAGCGAAGAGGAGGGTAAAAGGAGGGCATCTCCACCGCTGGAGAGATCCTGGGGATGCACGGACACGGTTTTGGGTGATTAATGCCATTTTGCAGCAGCAAAACGAGACTGGATATGCGCAGAAAAAGTGAGGAGAAGTGAGTTTTGGGGGGAACACAGGATGGACACTGCGGAGGTAATTCTCTCTGTGTTGGTGGTTGTGATTATTATAGTGTCGTTGCTGTCCAACGTCCTGGTGCTGATCTGCTTTCTGTACAACCCGGAGATCCGCAAGCAGGTCCCCGGACTGTTCAACCTCAACCTCACCTTCTGCAACTTGTTGCTGACCGTGTCCAACATGCCACTCACTTTGGTGGGTCTTGTCAGTAAGGCTCAGCCTGGGGGAGATGGTTTCTGCCAGATCGTGGGCTTCTTGGAGACCTTCCTCTCCACCAACTCCATGCTGAGTATGGCCGCTCTGAGCATCGACAGGTGGATCGCGGTGGTGTTCCCCCTGAGGTACCACTCCAAAATGCGCCACAAAGACGCAGTGTTTGTACTCGGGTACACGTGGGCGCACTCCGTGTCCTTCTCCACAGTGGCTACCTGCCTCTCTTGGATGGGATACCACCGGCTTTACGCATCCTGCACCCTGTCCAACTCGAGGGCGAGCAGTCGGACGCAGTTTGTTATCTTCACCGTCTTTTTCCACTCCTTCACCTTTCTGCTGTCTTTTATAGTGTTGTGTGTCACATACCTCAAAGTCCTTAAAGTGGCAAGGTTTCACTGTAAGAGGATCGACGTTATTACAATGCAAACTTTGGTGCTGCTGGTGGACATACACCCTAGGTGAGTTATTAGAAAATGGATGTAAAATAGAAAGTGTAGTTGTAGTCATCCATCTGAAGGCTTGCAATGACACTGTTGTGTTTCTGTGGTTCAGTGTTATGGTGCTCTGCCTCTTGACATTTATTCCTCAGTATTCATAAGGGATGTAAAACCTCATTGTGTTGAAATGTCATCCAGAGCTATTCTCTGCTTCCAAACAGTACAGCTAAAACCAATATATAGCTCCCAGATCAATCAGGATGAGCCTGGCTGCACAGCTTACTGTAGATGTCCATATTGTAGTATTCTAAATATTCACAGATGACCTCCATTTCATGTAATATCACTAGAGGCAGTGTGTCAATGCAGCCACACAGTGCACGTTCACACAGAAAGTGATTAAAGTGAAATTCTAGAATGCCTTCTCACTTTCTATTACAACCAATTAGCTCAGCTTCTGTAGGCTCCTCCTATATGTAGCCCCTTCACACAGTACAGTACAAATGCACAGTAGCTGTCTTTTAAGAGACACTCCTTAATTATGTGTCCCACTAATTACAAAGCACTTCGACATTGTCTTTGCTTTCCAGTGTTCGTCAGCGCTGCCTGGAGGAGCAGAAGAGGCGACGCCAGAGAGCCACGAGGAAGATCAGCACCTTCATCGGCACCTTCATGCTCTGCTTTGCTCCTTATGTGATCACAAGGTGAGAGGCAGACGGGGTATACCCACACCGTCACGCACACTCTCTGCAGTGTGTGTACATAGCCCCCATTTTGCTGTCACACCTACACACCCATAACCCTCCTCCTCCTCCTCCTCCTCCCCCTCGTCCTCCCGCTTCCTCTCTACACCGGCCAGAGTTGGAAGATGAGATTGGCTGACCTTGTGATAAGTAATATGCCTGTGCTCTGCTGTTGCTGCTGCATTAGCACTTTCCTCCTCAAGTTCGCTGGGTGCATCTCAGTTTGTTAGCATCCGCTCACATCAATCACAGGACAAATAGCTGATGCCAAATGATTTCTGTACTGAGAGAGAAACATATGTTGACATGTGAGAAGTTTATAGTGTGAACCAAAGAGAGCTGGCAACATGAAAGAACAGAATATGTACCAGAAACACGAACAGAAGACAAATAAGAGTCCAAAAAGGGACTGCTTTTTTATCTTCAGCTAAAAATCTATTTTAATAATTTCAAAGAAATCCCATTTAACTCCATTATAGTAGAATGGGAGAGGTAATCACAGGCCTATCTGAAAACCTTGACACATTAAATACAAATTATCTGCCTGGTTGAGCACCACTGACTGAGTACGTTAAATATAGCTGCAGCCCTGAACTTTATCTACCAGCTTAAAAGTGGCAAATTAAAGACTAGTGGAAAGAAACGGCATTGTTAGTATTCTCCTGTGATACAGCACCATTAGTGAGACAGAAGATCTAGTCACAGCTAAGTGGGAACTGTAGTGAAAGAAAGAAAACAGAAAAAAGAAAACTATTTTTTAAAATCTTTCTGATGACCAGACCATTAATGTTTTCCATTAGAATCTAAAATTGTCTTCTTGAATCACAAAATGCACTAGTGGCTTTAACAATGAGCCTTCCATCTTTGGAAAACAGACCCAGACAATTTGTGGTGTTATCAGCAAACCGTCAGTAATGAATGACTGTAGCTGCACTGCACATCCTGCAAATGGCAGTTTACTAATTAAAATCTGAATATATTACGCTAAAAGCTCCTGAGCTCTTCTCTGGTGCTCATTTGTTGTCATGTGTGCTGCGGGAGCCCTGCTGTGTGGCGTGGCAGCCGACTTAACCTCCCAGTCGCTCGGCTTCGACAGAGTGTGTGGGCAAATGTCAGCGACGGCTACTGGCCGGTATCAGACCAGTGTTAATGTGCTGACAGAGCTCAGTTGTAGACAGAGTAATCATATAGAGTGCCAGAAAAGAGGATCAGCGTTTTTAATGCACATTTTATGACAGCAAAGACAGTAAAATATTTTTACACTTAACAAAAATCAGTGTGAAGTACTAGATCCTTCAATCTGAGATGATAAAGTTGTATGTACCACATCAGAAAAGTAAGATGAAAACTCTCTTAAATTAGCCTGCTAGCATGAACGGTTATTACCTACAGTATATGTAGGGAAATACACCATCTAATTTAACTCTCAAGCTAATTTGGTCTGGGAGCTGGCTAACATGGCTTTTTAGCTACTTTACAAGTCAACATTATGAAGCAATCAACACCATATTCATGCAGTGCAGCTAACATACAGCTATCAGGCTAAACATATCTAAACCTACGTACTAAATGGATATAATAATATCTATTCTATTATACATAGAAATTTTAGCAGTAGTTTTAGTTCTAACATAAGGAGTGGGTTTTATGAACTATACTGCTGCCATCCACCAGGGGGCAATTGAGATTTTTAGCCTTTTGAATGCTGTCATATCATCCATCTTTATACACAGTCTATGGAGTGATGTAGACCAATACATTGGTTTGGTAACAGTACAGGACAAGCAGCTGTAGAATTAAGCAAATTGATACCCAGATGTGTGCTGTGACCCTGATTGAATACAGCTGGCTGCAGTTCACAGTGACCACAGGTGTTCCTAATAATTAGGGTTTTTTTTCTCACGTTAAGCTGCTACAAGAAATCTGTCCTGCTGTCCTATTGCTCACTCTAATGTAATTACCATCAAAGCTGTTTCCTGACACTCATGTCTTTTAGCCTTTCTTTCTGCAAATGGACTGAAATACAAAGTAACCTCAGACTGTGAATACACAAACATGAGAGGACAGAAGGAAATGTGCATTACAACTTTACTCAACACTGTACAAACGTATTTCTGTTTCTGCATAACAAGCTGAGGGCATGCATGTCTTTTCCAGCATGTTGACTCGCCTTTCCACCACCAACCCCTTCACTCTCACCACCCTCTCTTTATGCTCGCCTGCAGGATCGTGGAGTTATTTCCAGCGGTGCCTATCAACCCTCACTGGGGAATTGTCTCCAAGTGCTTAGCTTACAGCAAGGCAGCTTGCGACCCCTTTGTGTACTCCCTGCTCCGACACCAGTACAAGAAGACATGCTCTGACATCATCAACAGGCTGCTGAAACGCAGCTCTTTGAACGCATCAGGTCGCGGGGTCGAGAACCAGGGCAACAGCATACCCACGGCGGAGTGACAGAGAGCGTGTGTTAGGATGGGACACGGTCCGAGGTCTGACCTGGCAACTGTCAGGGAAATATGAACCTGATTTATTGTCAATGAAGAAGAGGACAAAACTTGGTAGTTCCTGTCCACGTCTGCTTGAATTTGGTCTGACATGCCAAAAATGAAAAAAGAGTCACTGCAGCGAAGGGCAAATCTCTGCACGGGAGAACCACCGAGCTGCCCAGAACAGCAGATCAGTGCAGTGAACTTGCTGTGAGGACAATAAACAACAGCAGATTTTACATCCACCTGGAGAGACAGATGTGCTCACCCAGGAAGAACGGCCAGTTCATAGCCTCGTTAATTTAAACTAGGGTAGCGTTCAGTCCCATAGTATGTCTGTCTGTTTTGACATTAATCTAGTATTCAACTTATCTGTATGAAAATGATGGGATTGGATTGTTTTAGTAGGTGTTTGCAGGTGACTAGTTGATGTAGCACTGAACTGAACTAGCCAAACCAAAACTTGACAAGATTAAGTCCATTAATTAATTACACATGAACTCAGTACAACAGATAGATTGGCTCAGGTTTTATAAGCTTAAGCTACTCCGAATTACGTCTTCTTGCAGTGCTACAAACACACTGACATCATTTGTGTTTTCCACACCCACTTTGAAGGACGTACTAGCTTGGCCGGGCAGAATTTTAATGGGGAAAAAAAATGAGCCTTCAAACCAACTGTCTTTGCTGTCATGACTGACGTGTGCCCCTCAGGTTGTTTAGTCAAGTGGAGCGTGATCAACTGTACTCGCCTGAGTCTGTACTAGCAGACACCAGTGACCCGTGGAGAAGCTTTCTCACACTTTTAGGCTAAATGGAACAAAAGTGAAAACACAGTACAGTATATGATGCATTTTTCCTTTAGCTCTAGGACGAGATGCTTGGTGTATCAGGGGTTGAGCTGTTTCAAAACAATTCACATGCATTTATTTGGCAAATATACTTCCCGACATTTTTCACTGTTAAGCCTCTTTTACACAGGACGGGAACACACTTTTATCTGCAGTGCAGTCAGCATGTAATTATAGACCCAGTGTCTCTGCAAGTGAGTTATTGTCAGGGCTGCAACAAATCTTCATGTTCACTATTAAAAATAAAATAAAATATTGTGTTAATTTAACTAGTCAGTAGTTTGCCTTAGGAAACACAAATACAGATATGA
>JAVQJX010205373.1:0-16830 GCA_036025115.1 Ambassis agassizii
GTGTGTGTGTGTGTGTGTGTGTGTGTGTGTGTGTGTGTGTGTGTGTGTGTGTGTGTGTGTGTGTGTGTGTGTTACTCACATCTCTCTCTGTGGCAGTCACTCCAGAAATGGGTCATAACAAGAGAAGAAGAAAAAAAGAAGAGGAGGAGGAGAGAAAGATGAAATCTGACGCCTCAGAGTGTGTGTGAGAGAGAATCCTCACTCACTGTGAGACACACACACAGAAGGAGAGAGAGAGGTGACTGCTTAGTATGACAGTGGGTTGTACCATCTATTATTTTAGGGGTGTAAGAGCACGGATTGGATAATTCATGTAGAGTAAATGAAGGAGGTGCATACAAGTGAGAAAGAGTGGTAGTGTAAAAAAGGAAAGCAGAGTCATTATGAAGAAACACAACACAACTTATCCACTGTTATTTTCACCTGTCCAGTGACGTTTCTTCATTATTCTGGACCTTCAGTTCGAAAACCAGACCGGGTGGTATTCAGTGTTTGTCTTATGGAGAAATTACACCCTCTACTGGAAGAGAACATGGTTGCCAAAGTCTAACAGTACAGTGCACAGCTGCTGCACAACTCTAAACCACAACATAAGTTTTTGGGGTAACAATATGACATATTAACCATTTTATGTACACAAAAACATACTGAAAGATGAACAACCTGCTTAAAATAAGGAATGAGTCTGTCTTAAATGAACAAAAAATTGCCATGTTGGAAATAGGCTTGGCTTATTAAGACAATCGTGCCGATTATTGTTATGTAGATATATCGAATACATATAGAATAGGAAGCCTCAGTTCAGTTAGAGGTAGTCCTGGTTGGACCCACCAGCCACCATACTAATTCTGCCATAATTACAAAATCCATTAAATTATTTCAGTTTAATTAAAGCTGTCCTTTCTTATTAAAATATGATGATGAGGAGAGCTGGATTGTCTCCTGGGCTTCTTTATTTATTTCTGAGTTAACCTCTGTCAGCAGCTGGCTAACAGCTTCCTTTCATGCATTTCAATGAGCATTTACCCATCAGACCACAGGGCCACTACACTCATACACAGGTGTTAACAGTGGAATAGTAACATTTTTTCAGAACACTTTCTTAATAGAAAACATGAACCCATGAGTCCAAGATACTAAATATGAATATAATTTATTATGACTGCACAGACTGCACAGTTTTCTGTTGGGAAGCAGCAGCAATAGCTTCAAACAAACCTGAGGACCTGTGTTTAGTTTACATTTCCTTGTGAGAGGACAAACTTTGGGAAATGAGCTCTGATGTGGTTTTGCAGAAATCAAAGCTTTGAGCTGTAGTTAACATAAATAATCATTTTCCAGGAGAGCAGACAAGACACATGTGGATGAATGTTCAAACAGACATTCTGTGGATTCCTGACAAAGACTGAGGCTCCACCTGGTGGACAAAGTCCAGCAGCCACACTTACTGTTGCCTATTGAAGATATAATACAGTATTTTCATTTAAACAAACTTACACTGACATAAACTAAATTTATGATTGTTGGATCCATATACTGTACGTTAACCCGCTTTGTCCTGTACCACATGGTCGCAGATGGGTTCATCACTCTGTCACAGGGTCTCACAGAGAATGCTTGGTTCTTCATTTGCTGATAGCTTCTGTGTTAGCTGGTAGATAGCCCTGCCTCCAGTCACCCATTGTGCCATTTAAGGTGAAAAAAGGCCAAAGAAAAAAAATCATCGGATAGTCCAATAGCCTATAGATCATAGTCATGAGCAATATGGAGACTATCCATGTCAAACGACACAGTACAGTGTAGTTTTTCTTTCATTTGGACTACAGTAGTGGATCAACAGACCAACAGTTCCTACCATGGACCTTCACCATCAGATCTTTAGGTGCAGTTCAAAGTCTCAGACCCATATTTTAAACACCTTCCTCTAGTCCACATGTTGAATGTGGATGTGAAAGCCTGGATCTCAGAGAGGGGACAGGTCAGAGATGTGCTGGAACTCTGATCCACTGCTGCTCCAACATGCAGGGCTGCAACAGAGGTACTGTTAACACACTGGTGTCAGATACCACAGGACAACTTCAGAGGTCTTATAGGTCCCAGTGAGGCAGGACATATTGGTAGTGGACTAGAATCAAGCAGGGACAGTAGGCGGGACTTTAAAATGAAGACCCAAGAGCAAGTGACAGAAGCTGAGTGAGAATCAAAAGGGGCAGATAACTAACCACAGACAGAAAGAGAACCAGGTGTTGAGACACTCCAAAAGGAAAGAGGCATACAACATATATGATATAGTTCACTTAGTAAGGCATATCCCCTCTTTACTTACTCCTGTCTCTCTCCACCTATGGCTTCTAATATATGCCCAAAAACAGGAACACAAGGGAAGAGAAACATCAAAATAAAAAAGGAAGGAAATGACACTTTCAAAATAAAACTGGAAACAAAACTACAAGCAGTGATGTAGCTGAGTGGAAGTGTCCACACCCCTGCTATATATTATTTACATAAGCCCACAAGAGGGCAGCAGATACATACACTGTTGTTGAAGAAGGAAATTTTTCAATGTTTTCCACATTTGGTTGACTATACATCATCCAGATGAAACACATCTTCACCCAAAAGGCAATCTGAGAGTTTGCCTTAAAATCACATGAATACATAACATTAAACAGACTTTATGAGGAAATGTGTTCCCTAAAATTAACCTCCTGGTCCTAGCCTCCACATTAGTGTTGGTCTTGCACATATAACTTCTCCCTTCATGTCGGGCCTGTGGGCAGACCACATTGGCTCAGTAGACCATCTAGTGGATTAATGTGGTATTACGCAAGGTTGGTTATTTAGTCCTGTAGAAACTTTATTACAAAATTTGCTTTAAATAATATAAAAATACAGACTTTACTCCCATGATAACACAGCTGCTCCTGTTGTCATTTTATGAAAGAAGGACTTTCAAAGTGGCTCACTGCAGTGACAAGTTCTTATTTAATGGAGACTTTCAATTAAACTTCCCATAGCAACAGATTCCTGTGTTAAACTTCATATAGGAGATTATAGCATGCGTTCATACTCTGCCATTATCATACTTTATATATGACTCGGAGTTTATGTGAGTTAAAGTTTGGACTTGCAGCAGCTGGATTTTGTTGGTGGGGGATAATCCAGGCGGGGCTGTCTGACATATGGCTGCCTTGTTATTTAGGAGCCACACTGCATTATCCTGAGAGAGAGCAGGTTTAGAGTTTAAAAAAAAAGAAGTTGCCGCTGTAATTTGAACAGTAGTTACATTCCTGAATTTGAAATAGTCACTGAGATGTCGCTGCTTTGTTGTGCGTCGGTGATGATTAAAAGACGCCCCTGCCAGCTGACTGCTCCTTATAATTTGACAGTCTATTTCTGGGGATGCTGATGGATCACAAAAAAAGAAAAGAAGTGAAAGCATGTTCCAGATGTGGTTGCTGTTCTCCTTTACATCCTCCTCCCTCAGCTCTTAGATGTCAGAGGGAGGTGGGTGGAAGAGGAGGGCTGTGAGGACAGAGGGGAAATTTGGCAAGTGCCCTCGAAAAAGAGAGAGCAGGAGAGGAGGTGATTTAGTTTTGGAGAAGCGGTGAGTGAAGCTGACACCACAGAGGATGGATTTGTCATCCAGGATGAAGGCTGTTGGGGTTGTTGTGCTGATGATGAGTCTGCATCAGGTCTCGTTTTCTTCTGCTCAGGTAAGCACAGATCAGATTTTATTTCTATGTATTTCTGCATCTCAATACTTAAATGATCAATAAATATAAGTATTTAGAAAGAGTCTATTAATCATAAGAACACTGGATGAAATCATTAGACATTGTAACTCTTCTCCCATACTGTATAAAATGATTCCTGAAATCTGATTTGTTAATTTGTGTTTCCGGTCTTTAGGGCATAAATTGTCATTTTTACTTTGACATATTTTAATGCTAATAATGTTTTCCAGGTATAACACAGTAAGCTAACATATAATTATTTTGAAAATGAATGTCACACACTGCAGTGTGTTGAACAGCATGTAATGAATAAGTTCAGTATTGCTTTGCAAACAGTATTTATACTGTTGTAAATTGATTCTGAAGTGATTTATTAGCTATATATATACAGAATGTTGGTGCAGTATGTCTGATGGAATGCTCCCTTTATTCGTGTTGGTTTTTAAAAAAAAAAAAAAAGGTTGTTTAAGACAGAAACCAGAGCAAAAATGCGTGTTTTCAGATTGAATGCAACCCACATGAAAACTTTTTTTATATTATAAAAGAGACATCAGGAGTCTGCAGTTATGTCAGAAACCCAAGACTTAGACCTAATAATGAAACATTACACGTAAAAGGTGTTTGAAGTTGTCTTCTCCTCACTGTGTGTAACAAACCACAGAGAAACACCTCCAAACATGAGAACACAAACCTGCAGCTTCAGCCACAGTTAAGCAGTGAGACAGTGTGAGGTCAGCTCTGGGCTCAGGTCCAAGTTTTCACCCAAGTGTTACACTGCAGCTTTGAAAACCTCACCTCTATGTATAGACCTCACACCTGACACACACCACAGACACACAAACGTAGTCTGCTGTAGTCTTCAAAGCAGGACAAAAACATGTTCTGAATGTTCAAAGTGTGTTTCTTTTGATGCCCACAGGAGTGCCCGTCCACTCATGACCTGCTCAACTCACTGCGGCAGGTGGAGAAGATGTTGGGCGTGCATGAGGAGTCGTACCAGCAAGGCCTGCGCTCTCTCAGAAAGAAGATCAGCGCTCTGCACAACAGCACCATGGCTATCTTCAAGGCTGGCAAAAATGGTGAGGGACCACACTTAATCCTGTTATAGCGCCCCTATCAGGTTAGAGGGTGGAGGCAGCATCTTTACAGGAATGAATCTGAAGCAGAAGGTTCAGCAGGTTGACTGGTACCATCATTGTGTAAATGAACCCCTCTGTCTGCTCCCAGCATCCTGCCTCAAACCAGACCCCCCCGCTCATGGCCGCAGACTGGGTAGAGTATTTGGCATTGGCCATGAGGTCCACTTCCTGTGCAAACCTGGCTATGAGCTGATTGGTCCACGGACCCGAGTGTGTCTGGAGTCTCTGAAGTGGAGCGGCCAGCAGCCCATGTGCAGACGTGAGTCTTGCAACTCAGTTTAAAGTCGTGATGCCGGTTTTTTTTTTTTAATCATATTTTGTTTTCAGGTCTCAACAGCACCACCAACTCCCTGGCCTCCTTCTCTCCTGCTGCTCCTTCCTCCTCCTCCTCCTTCCCTGCCTCTGCTGCTCTGTCAGCTTCCTCTTCCTTAACATCTCTATCCCCCACCTCATCCTCTCCGTCCTCCTCCGTCCGACCATCTCACTGCACACACTTCCTGGGCTCCACCCGGTGCACCTGTGACGTAGGTTTCACCATATCAGGCCGTGACAATAACATATGCACAGGTCATAAGTCAAAGCATCTTTAAAACATCAGTCCATCACTCACTTAACTGTGAGTTAACACCATGGTGCTGTCTCTGTTTCAGATATCGACGAGTGCCATCTGTTTCCTCTCGGTCAGCCCGGTCGTCTTTGTGTCCATCAGTGTGTAAACACACCGGGCAGCTTCCACTGCTTCTGTCCACCTAACTACAACCTGGCCAGAGACGGCCGCAGCTGCACGGGTCAGAGCTCAGAAGTCATCCTGTAAGTTAGGAAGACAAATTCACTGATGTGATGTTCTAACTCCAACTTTTCCTGTTCAGACATAGATGAGTGTGAAACCCGGATGCACAACTGCACAGCAGACCAGGTGTGTGTGAATACCTTTGGAGGTTTCCAGTGTGTGAAAGTGGAGTGTCCTCACATGAAGAACGCCACGTACATCAAGACGTCACCCATGTAAGGATATATTCTTACTCTTACTCATTGCAGCATCAAATGGGATCATTTTCATGTAAAATAAGTTCAAATGTTACACAACCTTAACCAGTAGTTTTTAATGGCTAATTAACCATTAAAAGAAAACAAAACATTACCTCAAGTACAAATGAAACTTAACCACAAGCGTGAAGGAAATCCGACAACAACTAAAAAACAGTAGTGTGGCATCAGGGGGATGTGAACCCCAGATTGCTGCATGAGATTCTGCATCTCAAGACCACAATGGAATTGCAAACAAAGCAAACAGAGATGCTATGCACACGAGACAAAGGAAACCATAAACCTTTTACCTCAGGAGACTTAGATAAGCAGTCAATGATAGGCCCAGTGATATTTGGATACAATAAGTTTGACCTCCATGTCAACCACTTCCCCTCTCCACCCATCATTTAACCTCCATCCTCTAACAGAGTCACATTGAGGTTTGGCCCCAGCTGAACCGCTGAGTATTCAGGCTCCTGGAAGCTGATCGGTCAAGAAGTGTGAAACATATTTATGGCACTGAATGTGTTTACTAAAGGACATTTTATGATTTATTCCTTCAGCTGACTCATAATTGTATAGCACAATAATGTAGGGAGGGCGGGATTGTGTTGTGAACAATCTCCGGGGGAGCATCTATACCACATGCACTGTGAGCCTTATGTAAAGTGTTGATTCAGCGTGCTTGTGGCTGTGACTGCAGGTCATGGTCACAGATCTTCTGAAGTTTGAGGATGTTATTATCTTGAAGATTTATAAGCTGAGAGACCAAAACAAAGGTAAACAACAATGATAATGGAATGTCACTATCAGAAGCGAGGGTTCAGGCAGGGCCCAGATAGATAAAGCTCCAAAACCTACTATGGTGGTTGAAATGCTGAATCCTGACAGTATGACCAAGTCAAAGACGAAAATCAAATCCATGCTTGTGTTGTTGCATAGAAATCTATTCAATCATACATTCATCGGCTGTCAGTGTTTGTGTCAGAGACCAGCGGGACTTTGAAAAACAATACTTGACCAGGGCTGTAATTTCAGAAGACAATCATATGTTTAAAATAACTCAAGACTAACTAAGCACAGTGTGTCTGAAGAACACCGGTTGCCAGTTACATATAATTGTGTAAAACGACACAAGGAGGAAGAATATATACATTCTTGACAATACATACAGTATACATATACTGTACATACATACTCATATATACAATGAAAGCTTTGATCATCTCAGACCCATCATCAAGCTGAATAATCAGAACTAACATGAGGTTCAAAGATTGATTCAACCACAGACTCCCAGGAAGAGATCAATGAGAAGCAAGCCTCCATTGACCCATTATTGTACTACTGTACATTTTTAATTTCACTCTTCATCATAATCTCAACTAGATTGCTGTAATTTAACGTTGTGTACCAACTGATAGACCAATAACAGCAATGGGGACAAAAGCCTATGGAGATGATATTTGTTACAATGGTAACTGAAACTAGAAGGAAACAGGTAAAATATGTGTTTACAGCTCTTACCCTCTTTTGTAATGCCTAATAAGTGGTCCAAGTGCAAAAATGAAACTTAACCTAAAGGAAACAACTTAACAGTGAGTGAAAACAAACAGCTTGTGTTGTCAGGGGGACTTGACCATGGATCCTTTGAGGCCATACTGACAAAATGTAGATTTTTTTTTTCCAGGAGGAACTATTGCTAATTACCTATTCCTAAAATGTTTACGCACTTTGTGTTTCCTTAGGCGTTGTGAGAGGAACCCGTGCATGGTGGGAGACAAGGCGTGCCCTCAAGCACCAAACTCCATCTCCTTCCACTTCCTCTCTGTGGTATCCAACATGTCTGCACCTCGTGTCCTCTTCCGGGTGTCTGCGGCTCGGGTGCTTGGTGACACGCTCCGCTTCGGCCTTGCTGGGAACCGTGGGAGGGGTCACTTCAGTGTGCAGCGCTCAGGCCGGCAGACGGGCACCCTCCTCCTCGTGACACCCATCAAGGGTCCGGCCACGCTGGAGGCTGAGGTGGAGATGAGTGAACTGGAACGCAACAACTTGCTGGGCCGCTACCTCACCAAGGTCACCTTGTTTGTGTCTCCATATGAGTTTTAGTGTAGTTACCAAAGTTAACCAAGAATGGGAGTGACAGCTTAGCATTTTCTAACTGACATAAACATTGTCAAATTTGTAGTATAGAGTATAGTCCTGGAATAAATAAGAAACCACTCTAAATCTCATTAAACTTTAGTTTTGAAATAAGGAAGAGTTTATTGTTGATTTACTGATGAAGGGATACAGTGAGAGACCCTGTTATTACAGTGTCAAGATCAACCCAAGCTTGAGACCAACAAGATCACACTGTTCTCTGCTGACTGTTAAACTTGTTTGTGGTTAATGCAGCAAACCCATTGAAACTTAACATTCCAGATCTTTCACTTTTGATCAGACCACTGAGTCACTTTTGTTTACATCAGGTCAAAGATCATGTGTATTCTAACACTGTAATACTTTCACATATGCGCACATCTGTGGTTACTCTGACCTGAACACATCCAGCAGTGCTCCCAGTCAGTGGTCAGCAGGGCTCTTATAGCAGAGTAAATCGCACCTCTGTGTGGTTTGTTATCTTTGTTGTCTCACTCTATTTATTTAATTTGGAAAATAATACTGAAAATAGTTTTAGATAGAATAATGAATACTAATAAATGATGAGTCCAAAGAATGATTTTTATAATGCTGACCAAAAAGGGGCGGGGTGAGTGGGAGGGGTGTCAACCACTAAGTGTCCCTTTTTGTAGGTGACTCACTGTATCTCTTGACCTACTTCTGTATGAACACTGTATATAATATAGCTGCAGGGGCTGATTGACATGTAGCCTAAGGTCAAAGGAGTCTACAGTTCTTCATTTGGTACAGCAGTCATGGAGCATACAGCCCTTTCCCCTGAGGCAATGAGACATTTTTTTATTCTATTTTTAAACTACGTGTTTGATGTGACAGCAGCTCAGACTGGAGGCTGCTGCTTGGTCAGAAACTGATTACCACTGACCAACTACTGAGTTAGAACCAAGCAGTTTTCCTGACGTGTAGAAACACAAGATGTTGTTGTTAATGTGTACAAACCAACAGATTTGCATTAACCAGATTTAAGTGAAAATATGAGGACTGTGCATGTTATGAGAATTTCTTTGTGTTTTTAACCTTTATTGTTATGACTATGTATTATTATAACCTTCAAGTGACAAAACTAAACATGTATTTATCTGAAAACTCATCTAATTTTGGTTTAAAGTATAATCACAATTAGTGCAACAGCTTAAAAACTTTTTTTTTAAACTTTTTATCAAATGCTTTTTTTGCTGAGATCATGTTTGTATATTACTATACTGCTGAAAGAATAAAGGTGATTCTACAGATATTGTCTCTTGTGTTGTGGTGGAAAATCATATTTGGATATTGTGAGACACTGTGAGACACTGGACATGTTTTGGTGTGTCGGGTTTGACAGAAGAAGAATTTAACACAGGTCTGTGAGACAGCCTGAAGCCTCCACAGGCCAGACAGAACACACACACATGGAAAAACTCACAGAGTCGCATATAGAGAACACACAGGCATCAGACACACAACGCACAACACCAGGTCTGCTTTAAAGAGAGAGCTTCTTCATGAAATCAAATGTCCATCAAGTTACAACATGTAACCTGAATATGACAAATAGGAACACAATGTCTGGTCTCTTATTTTGCATGGCAACAAAATAATGTGACATTCATATAGTAATTTATTTAGGAAGCCTGCATTATTTTATTTAGTAAACAATCATTTCTCAAAACTCTCCTGGAGCAGCTTTTTCACTAAAAAAATCTTTGGATCATTGTCATGAAGAGAAAAGAGCCTGTTTTACTGCAGAGTGCTTTAAGTTTTCTAAAGATATTCAGATGATTCCTTTCACCCTGATGTCAGGAATAAGCCAGAAAAAGCGACTGCTGATCAGTCATCTCTTTATTCTTGCAAGAAGGAGCAGTCATACACAGAGTCTCTGAAGGAATAAAAAACACATGATGAAATTTTCCCCACATCATTGTACTGCCACCACCGTGTTTGACAGTACGAACCCTGTTCCTTTCTGTCTCCAAATGCACAACATCTCTGTGACATCTCTTGACACATCTCTCACTAGTTTTCTCTCCAGAACCTTCCAAATGTTTCTCTTCCTCTGTGTCCCAGTCTTTGACAAACTTCTTGATAAACACACCACATCTTCAAACTTTACTGTGTGTACTGCACGATATCGACCCCAAGTGCAAATCAAATGCTTACATGGTCACTCAGTTACCACATACTGTATATACATAATATTTGAAAAAGAATAATATTTTCATAGAGGAGCTAATCATTTTGTCTCCTACTGTAGACATATAGGAGGTCTTTGTGGTTCAGCCCTGGAAAAGAACATTTGCCAGTTTTCTGTCACAGGTACGACAGCACCACCCACACCTGAGCACACATTTTATTATCATGAAAGTTTTACATCATACATGCCTCCAACTGTTGTTTTAATGGTTTCACACAAAGCCAAGAATGTAACATACAGCATCCACAGAGCTCAGCTGCTATACTGGCAAACAACTGTGAAGGTTAGCATACGTGCTACCACCAGTCTGCACACATAAACATGCTACCACTCACGGATGGAGCTGGTCATGGGGTCAATTTGTAATGCAGCTCCGAGATTCATATGTTGATAAATACTTATACAATAAAAAGAGCTACATGATAATCAAAATTCAGATGCTAGAGTAAAAGCGTTCTTTCCAGCTCTATATCTTACCATCCAACACTGGACAGGAACACTGACTCTGAGCCAGTGTTCATGCTCCAGCATCAGTGCTGGACCTCACTGTGGCTGGACCAAAGCCGATCAGGCTCCAAAATCTGCTGGGAGAGACAGAAACCTGGTGTACAATCATATGGCTGGAACATTATTGTGTGAACATCCTGGCTTCAATGACGCTGACAATATGATTTTAGTGTTGATAAATAATAACAGGAAAGCTGTTCATTCATTTTCATTCCATGTTGAATTATATTGGAACCACAAACTGCAGAATGTGAAGAAGGCTGCAATTAAAACTCTAACAATACTGTGCAGTAATGTAATTTATGTAATTTAACAGGCAAAACTACAGACATGTCATTTTATTCATTTACTGTGTCAGACTTAAAGAAAGTCTGCCTTTGTGCATGTTTCCATGGTTACATTAGTACAGCAGAGTAAAGACTACAGAATGATGACCCACAACTGCACAGTATGCCGTATACAGTATGCTTCACATACACAGTTCCATAATTATAATTTGGTTTGGTTTAATGGTTTTTGTCTTAACTTTTTCTTGTAAGACTTGACAATTAAAGATCTTTAAACCAATTTAGCATTAAGGATTTCTCTTAAACATTTCTAAAAAAAAAAAAAAAAACATGCATACAAACACACATCCAATACTGCATCCCTCCTCCTCCTGCTTCTATAGGATGTAATGAGTTGAGCCGCAGCAGATGCTGCTGATCATCAGTCCTTGATGAACTGATCATCAGCAGGTGTACATCAGGTCCAAATCATTATGCAAATTGTATATAACCGTCATAAAGATTAGACTTTTTGGTTTTCAATTAAACTCATGGATGGCATTGTGGCTCAGGACTCTGTGGATCACTGGCATTAAAGGATAAATTACTTAAGAAGGACTTTCTTAAGTAATGTGTTGCAGTAACTTGGCATTGAACATATTTTTTTTCTTTTAGCTAAATAGCTACAGTGAAAAACGATGCTGTACGATGTTCATCTTACGTTGCATTTGGCCAATAATAAGACCCACATTCAGATGTTTAGAGAATTACATGAGGGGACAGTTGGGATATCACAATATAATACAGCATTTCATGTTTTTTTGTTTATGACATTCTCTGGTGTTATTGATGCATGTCTAAAGAATATCTGCTGCATGTTTGACTTTGACTTTCCCCTTAGACTTCCTTCCTTTTAACCTTCTTATGCCACTGCCACTTGACCGTCAACCCCACAATTGTACTAAAATGATCACACTTAAAATTGAATGATAGTTTCTAAAATGAAAAAGGGGGCAGTGGAATAGAAACCTTGCAGACTTTATTATTATCAACAAACCAAACTGTCCAATTTTTAATCTGTACAGAACAAAAAGAAGCCCAAACCAAAAGTGGACAAGAACAGAAAGACAATCAGGAGCTCCAATGAATTCAGACATAAAACATGGTTTACAAAAGATCTTGATATCACAAACTTAAAATCCGACGTGCAGTCATCATTGCTTCTGGACAACAATAAAGGTGAGAAACCGCCTGGAGATCACGCAGCTTCCTGCGGAGTCTGTGGGCAACAAGCATACACTCAGACACACACAACCAGAGACGGATTCTGGGATGTTCTGTACAGTGGGATCCCACGGCAGGACGGCGATTAGGCACGCTTTTGATAGAAACTGATGTCAGACGGAGAGAAAGGCAGTTCAATGAATCAGATCATTTACAAGCAGGGAGGGCAGCGCGCACCACATCAAGCTTCAACAGTTCAAACAGAAAAAGTAAACAGTACAGGCTAACTGCACGGTACGTACTTTACAGTATGTCATCACTCAGTATAGTACACATGTACATGATCGGTCCGAGCTGGGAGAGGAGAGACACTCCATAGTATTCCACACCTTTGTTTTTTGTTTGTTTTGAGATTCTCCTGTCTTTATTAAACCGAGACCAAAAAGCTCGACAACACCTTGAAACCAAAACAGCTACAGACCGACAACCCCAATGCACTCCTCCTCATGCTGAATCAACCTGCAGATTCATTCTGTAAAAAGCTCTATAAAATGTCACGTTAAAAAAAAAAAAAAAAAAAAAAAAAATTCTGCCAGTCTAGCAGAAAGCCAAAAATGTGTATACTTTGACAGAGGTACACTAAATGTCTTTTTATGTTAAGTCCTCAACAACAAACCCTCTTTTTTATTCGAGTGTGAAAGCACCAGTGGTAACCCTCCACGACTCATCACATTACCCCGCTCATGCACCAATACACAATCAAATCAGTCAGCGTGTCGAAGAGGCCTCCACAGCCTACAAAACCTGCAGGTGGATTCGAGACCTTTGCCACCTGTTTCCCTCCCTCTGCTCCTTCCTCCTTCCCCTGCAGGAAGGAAGGAAGGAAGGAATCTTAATGGAGAAAAGGCAACCAGAGGACATTCAAATCATAGAAAAAATTGAACCATTAGTAAACAAATAAATAAGGCTATGACAAACAATATATATATATTTATAGATATAAAAAAAGAATGAAAAATGTGCAATGATTCCAGTATCATCTTTACACAAAAAATGTTCACATCTCTATACTAACCTAGATTTTTTTTTTTTAAACTTTTTTAAATTCTGTTTATTCTGCATTGCTCTCAGCTGTTCTGTACCAACCGGTGCAACATCCACTCTGCAAGTTCCAGGGAAAAAAAAAGCCACTTTGACCCCAGTTTGTCTGGGGAAGAAAACCAGCATGGATGGTGACAAGTGGACGAGCAGGTGAGTTTATGGCACAGGTTGGAAATATATATATTAAAAAAAAAAAAATCACACTGCATAAAAGGAGCTGAGGCAATTCCAATGAAATCAAATCATCACAAATACATCCTGTTGTTGAACTTTTGAGAGCCGACTTGTGTTTGTGATGTGTGTGTGTGTGTGTGTGCATGGGTGTTCCTCCCCTCTTTATCTCGTCTGTGGCTCGGTGGAGGGCTGGCTGATTGGCACCGCCCACCTGGCAGTCGCATGGCGATAAAAATCAATCACATATCAGCAAAAAAAAAATGCTTAGTAGGAGAACAAACAAAAAGAACATGTTGGTAGAAAGACAGTTTGGATCTCACACACTCACACTTTCACACCAACCCACACATCACACACGCACGCTTGTCATTAAAATACTGGAGTCATTAAACAGCTCTATACATGAGCATTTTCCCCATCCCGCTTTCTACACATTTACACTTAATATGATTTCCTTCACCACCCTTGCCTCTAAATCTAAACCTCGAACCCAAAGTCCTTACACCCAAAAGTCCTTACAGTCCTCCCACTATCCGCCGTTCCTCCTCACCCCCACCCCCACCCTACAGGAGAAGGAGTAATACTGCATCTACAGGGTAAGGTAAAACAGCAGGAGGACCCAGTGCTCGGTATCAAAGCTCAGGAAAAGAAAAACAAAGAAGAGGCAGCAGTGGGCATGGCCTCCTGGAGGGTGTGTCTGAGCGTGTATGTTGGGGAGGGATGGTGTGCGTGTGTGTGTGTAGAAGAGGCAGACAGGAGTCTATGGTCATGCCCACTTCCACCTGTGGGTAAATGTCATTCCCACATGAATGTCCCCAGCAGTTATATAGGAGGTGTGAAGGATAAACGAGGTGGACTGAGAAGACTTGCAGTGGTAAAGTAGATCTGGGGGTACGTAAGAGGCGTTGAGGTGGGGGTGATACGATGGGGTGGTCCTTTTCAGTGGTGGTCATTTTTTTTTTCTTCTGTGGGCATGTCCTGACCCATGGTGGGGGGCGGGGTCTACCTGTCCTTCAGTTCCTGAGTGACACGTTTGGTGAACCTTCCGCAGAGCAGCCCCATTAGGAAGAGCAGGGCGACACCTGCGCCCATCACGGTCAGGATGTAGTTCTTGGACGGCGATGTCATCACCTGCATGGCCAGATCTGAAAAGCCCTCTGCTGGAGCCACCTGGTGGTAGCAGTGAGGATTTGCAGATTAACATCAAATATGCTCACATTATTCTGACTTTTCAAAATAAAAGCCTCTTAATTTAGTCAAGTAAGGATTTTTTCCCCACAGTATTCCCAATTAAATTGCACAAAATTTAAAACTGAAGGATTTGTTCACTAAAACCTAAAAAAAAACCAAAAAAAAAAACCTTTTCTTAGCATTTTTTTCTGAACTAGTCCATGTCCTGGTCCAAAAGAAACTAAACAGTTGTACGCCTGTCTCTGCAGGTTTCTGTGAAGAGCTCAGTGTGTCTGCTGCTCTCCGTCACATTACCAGCAGCAATGTACCTTGGCAGCATAGCTCCACATGTCAATGCGATCCTGAAGCCTCTTCTTGCACTCAGGCTGCAGACGAACACGTTTGTCCTGCAGCGCCTCCATCAGGCACGACATCTCTGAGGGGAGAGACAGACAGGAACATGTCAATAACAGACAGCGGTTGGAAGTAATTTATTTTGATCTATTGTCTGTTATTGCTACGATGGTTGGGTGATGCATGACGTGGGAATACATCCCACAAAATATGTGATTTAGCTGTAGACTCACGGCGGCCTTTGCCGGGTGGGATGGCAGCACAGTGGTGTTTGATGTCCAAAGCGCAGGCTGTGTGAAGGACAGGGTCCACAAAGATGTCTGCCTTACTTTCCTTCAATATGTTCAACACCTCCTGCAGGGGGGAGGATATGCAAAATATATCTCATTTAATATGTAGCCTATCATACTGTATGATACATAAAGCCGCGTCTTACTTCAGTGAAACCAGGCAGAGAGGTGGTTTACCTTTTTACATCCTTCCTGTTTGATCTTCAGCAGGTTAACTTTTAGGCACTCCTCCACCTGTCCTGTCTGCTCCTGTGCTGCTGCCTCCTCTGGACAAAGCCTGGAGATCTACACACACACAAACACACAATGAAGAATTACCAGGGTGATTACTATACCGTATCTTTATTCATCCGTCTACCACATTAGTGTGTGCGTGTGTGTGTGTGTGCGTGTGTGTTAGGGCTGGGCAATATATCGATATAAAAAATATATCGATATATTTTTAAATGCGATATGGAATTAGACCATTTCGCATATATCGATATAGTTCAGATTTGTGCTGTGATCCTCGCTTCAGGCTGCTCCCGGTGCCCCTCCTCTTTCATTTTATTCATTGACTTTGCAACTGTTCACTGAAATAACCGATTTCAATAAAACTACTTGTAACAGGGCTCTGCAGAGCGGCCGTTTTGGTCGCATACGAGTGAATATGTTGTTGTGCGAACGAGGGAGAAAAAATAGGAGCAGCGGTGCGAGTGACTTCTGCTAACTCAGCCTGCTAACGTGATGCTCAGTCCGTGACAAACCCCACTGACTATGTAACAATTCTTACTATTACTCTAGTAAAAATGGCTAACAACATAACCCTTTACCTACTAAAGCAGAGGCGCTACGGGCCATTCAGTAAATGTTTTATTGTCAGTCTATCATCTGTCCTCACGGTGCTCCAGAGATCTTTTATTACAGCGACGTCTCACTCCGTCCTGATCGCTCACATCAGTACGTGTGTGTGTCTGGTAGCCTGACTGAGCGAAGGAGTGAGAGCTCTTATTACAGATCTTTGAACACACAGTTAGTGGTTCATGTCCACAAAGCGGACACACAGCTGAATGCTGTGGACAGACAGACACTTAGTGGAGTTCAGTCTCTGCATGAGGAGCGAAGGTGTCGCGCTGTCTTTATGTAACTCATGGGGATCAAATCATGAGTGCACCGGCTCCATAGTTAGCTAGCTAGTTAGCTACTATCTGCTAACATCTGTCCATCCATTATTGACAGGCTGATAACATTAAACTAGAGGGGGATACTTTGTGTGGTTTTGTGGGTTAAATGCATGGTAATAAAAATGTATATGTTATTGCCATTTGTTCTCATCCATTAACAGCCTCTCTCTTCATATTGTTCATAGCTGGTTTTGGGAACATTTCTACGGTGGCCGGGAGGTGCAAAACAAAATTACAAAGTGCAAAACACTTTTACAAAGCCTGAAACAAATTTACATTTTGGGAAACATTTTTACAAATCATAAAACAAAATTACATTGTC
>JAVQJX010205441.1:0-10295 GCA_036025115.1 Ambassis agassizii
CATGCGAATGTGTGTTTTTCAGGTACGCTGCAGCCTGTGTCGCCATGGCGATGGCTGTTCTCCATCTTAGTCCCTCTGGTGCTGACGGTGCGAGCAGTGAAAAGACAGAGTCTGGACCGCTCAGGAGCTCTGGGAGGTGAGTGTCCTTTTTGGGAGGTCATGTGACTCTGATGAGTCTTTCAGCACGTTGTTTTGGTTCAAAAGAAAAAGAGTGTTGATGTGTTTGTATCCAAAGAGAGAGACAGAAATGTTCCTCAGGAGGTTAAAGTGGGCAAAATGAAGTATTTGAGATCTTTTTTTATTCATTTCCCTGGATAACTTCTGTGATTTAAGGTCTTGTCAGGGCAGAAGGTTTTGCGTCATCTAGTTAGCTGGCTGCTCACCAAGCAGTGTTCCATTATGGGGGCTGATTTTCCTGGAAAGAATCCTGTATGTGTTTTCCAGAAATATTTTTGTTGGGTTCTCAAGGGTAAATGCAGACTCATTAGTCACGGCTTTAGCCTCTTTTTGATGTTTTATGTGACGAGCTTTGCTGTCCTGACCTCAAATGTTCGGTTCCCATGATAAACCGTTGTGCGATGAAGATCCAGGAACACCTCATGAAGGGACAAAGAGCCTGCAATTCACTCAGTCAGCCTGTAATGAGGAGGGGTTGGGGGGTGGGGTTCTGGATGTCGTGACAGAGACTGACTGTAAAGGCAGAAATCCATATTTCTAGGGAAAAAAAAGTCTTTCCCCGAAGGATCTAAAATGGTTCAATTATCATAAAAAGTTCAAATGCCCCCAAAGATCAAACTCTGAAATCAGCACAGATCTTCTGCAAAAAAAATAATAAGGGGGAATTTTTAGATTGAAATTCAATTAAATATCAGGTTGTCACTTGAGTTTGCAGGATAAAGATTTTTATTTATTCATATTTATGGGCATAAAAAACCACAATCCAGTGATGGCGTCATCTTAAATTAAACTTTATATCAGGCCATCAGTGTGAAATCGTCATTTATCATTATTCAGTTCCTTCAGTGTGTCCATAATTCTGAGAAGAATCAGGAGTCACACTGGGAGAGATCATGAATCTGTGTATTCTGTACATTCAGTACATCAAAGTCATCTGGATTAACACCCCCTCCTTCCAGTCTTGAGATCTGTACTCTGTGTTTTTCTCAGCTCTCTTGGTGGGTTTCGTGTTGACGATGGCCAACTTCAGCTTCTTCTCCACCCTCCTGGCGTTCTTCATCACCTCGTCTAAGCTGACCCGCTGGGGTGCCGCACAGAAGAGGAAAATCGATGCAGATTACAAAGAAGGTGAGACTGCAGCACCTCGGCGTCAGGTTTAGTGCAGAAAAGCATTTTCTTAAAACAACACTTCAGTGATTGTTTAAATGTTTTAGGGGGCCAGAGGAACTGGATTCAGGTCTTCTGTAATGGAGGAGTACCCACAGAGTTGGCTCTGCTCTACATGATCGAGGTGAGCGCACAAAAATCCCGATCATATAATCTGAGGAAGCGTCTCTAAAATGGCGGCCGTGTTGCAGGTGGGTCCGGGTGAGATGCCCGTTGATTTCAGTAAACAGTACTCGGCCTCCTGGATGTGTCTCTCTCTGCTGGGGGCGCTCGCCTGCTGCACCGGGGACACGTGGGCGTCAGAGGTGGGGCCTGTCCTCAGCCAATCACAGCCTCGACTCATCACCACCTGGGAGGAAGTTCCAGCAGGTGAGAGGCAGAAAGACGGGCAGCAGGAACGGAAGAGAGAGAGAGAACAAAATCCTGAAACTGTCATTTACAGGAACGAACGGAGGCGTTACTCCTGTCGGATTGGTCGCCAGCTTTCTCGGTGGGGCCACTGTGGGCGGGGCTTACTTTGTGACACAGCTCCTCACGGTCGGCGACCTGCACCTGGCAGACCCTCAGTGGCCAATCGTAGTGTATGGCGGTGTGGCCGGTCTGCTGGGATCCATGCTGGACTCCTTCCTCGGAGCTCACATGCAGTATTCAGGTCTAGATTCTAAAACACCATTAAGGGACTTTTTTTATGTAGCTGATGTGGTCACATGATCCTCCTGTAATCTTCCTCTCCGTCTTCAGGCTTCGACGCGAGTATCGGGAAGGTGGTGAGCTACGAGTCGGCCACCACTCGTCGGATCTGCGGGAAACCCATCTTAGACAACAACGCGGTCAACCTCTTCTCCTCTGTCCTTATCGCCATCATCCTGCCCGGGCTGGCGTGGGGGATGTGGCCACGATAAAAAAAAAAACCCCAAAAACAAACACTGCGCTCAACACACTGACAACTGACTCAACAGAAACACTGACAGCAATTTAACCTTTAAATTTTCAGGAGACCAAACGATGCATTAAAACACCAATCCTGTGTGAACATGTGTGTATTTTATTTATACAAGATGATCTCCAGGACCTTTGACCCCCAGTTTGTGTGGCGGGAAACAGACTGCAGGCAGAGCGACGAGTTTCCAGAGGTATTACTGTTTTTATTTCAGAGTGTCTGAGAGAAAAGGCACTAAACCAAACCGGGAGAGTGACATTGACTTTGAATGGGAGAAAGAGAGAGAGAGGAGTGCAGTCAGGTTTAAATAAACATAAAGTTTACAGACGCACAACATTCACACACAGCTTCGTATCTACACACAGCAGTCAGAGTGTTCATGTAGTGTTTTCATCTCAACAAAGCCCATCAATAAAATGTTTTTTTTGATTATCGTTGCACTGACTCAACATAAATTCACCTTCATTAAACTATATATATATATTAAATTAAATACACAGGATTGTTTTTACTTCCTGACACGAAACTTTTTTTATACAATTAATTTGGAAAAGAAAACATGATTTTAACAAAAATATTGAAATATTACAAAAATAAAATTGTAATTTACAAGAAAAGATATTCTGTTTGGAGTTACATTGAGTGTAATGTCATTTGATGGAAACATTTTTGAGAGAAAAATCTTCAGAAAAGTCAAACTTTTTTAATTTTTGCAACTTTTTTTGGAGGTGAAATATTACATTTTTAACAGATGTCACAGTCCTTCAGTCTTTTTCTGTGATATTCTCTCTCTCACACACACACACACACGCACACAGAAACACTCACACTGAGGGGGAGTAGGGACATTCCTGAAATGACCGTGGGGGGGAAGAGGGGACGAAAAACCAGGACCGGGAGGAAACATGGGCGGGGCTTCAGGTCAGGGTCTGCTTGGCTGTTCCGTCCGTCACAGCTGGTCTTTGTAGTAGCCGAGCTTGGCCAAGGACATTTCCCTGCGGAGCTGCATCACCTCCCAGAACATCTGCTCGGCTAAAAAACACACAGCGAGGAAAGCGGCGCTGTTAATCAAACCGCCATCATCTCATCAATGGGTGTGTGTGTGTGTCTTACCGTCCTGCTGTTTGACCAGCCCTTGGTGGATGTAGCGAATGTAGGTAAAGAAATTACACACTGCTGTGATCTGAAACACACATATTAGACATTAGCAGCTCTGGTGTACAGTACGTGCGTGTGTGCAGACAGTCGTCACTGGTGTCATCTGGCACACAGTGATGTACACCTTCTGGTGCCCCCTTGTGGCGGCTTTAGAAGTTAGTTTAGAAGTTTTTTTGTGTGTGTGTGTGTGTGTGTGTGTGTTGATACTCACTCTGTATCTACAGTAGGGCGACACGTAGTAATAGTTCGACGAATCTCCGAACTTGATTCTGTGCTTACAGGTTTTGGTCTGACCGCTCAGGGCGCATTTTCTGTCAGAGAGACATTCAGTCATCCAGCTGTTTGCGTTTCACTTAACCTAAACAACCTACGCAGGATTAAAACTACGAGTGAAAGGAAGCGGAGGAGGAGAGGAGAGGGAGGGATGAAGGTCTGATCGCGGAGTTAGAAGGAGTCGAGCGGGTCAACTGAGGAGAGAGATTAAAAGTTGGCAGTGGGAGTGAGAGAGAGACGGACTTACGTGACGAACTCAGCCCTTCGCCCGCTAGAGGAGGAAAATGATTGAAGATGGAGATGTGACGATGAAGAGGTGAAAGACTGATGAAGAGGAGTCAGTGTGTTTCAGTGTGTATATGTGTGTGTGCTCACTTTGGTCCTCCGCACTCCACCGCCGATGCTTTGACCACAGGCAGCGGCTGGAAACCCACCGGCTCCACGCTCAGGGTGTTCTGCTCCACGGCCTCCAAGATGGCCGACCCCAGCTGAGGGCGCAGAGAGAGGAGGAAGGTGACAACATGAACACTCCACGTTTCCTCACGCTCTCCGTGTATACCTCGCTCTTGCTGAAGGTGAGACAGGGGTAGATGTCCTCGCGGTAGACTCTGTCCAGGAAGCAGCAGCTCCGGGCGAGCGTGGGCTCCTCCTTCCACGCTTTGAACTCGCTGAACAGCTGGCCGTCCACCTGCACAGCCAAGAATCCATCTTAGACAGAGATGTCATGGAGTGTGGAGGTGTGTGACCGCGCCTACCTCTCTGCACTCCCGCACGATGGGCTGCGTGGCCGACGGGTCGGGCTGCGTCCCCAAGATGGCGGACGACGTGCTCTTGTTCCTGCTGTGTCCCTTTCTGAAGGGAGTCTTCACCCCTCCTCCCCCCGCCGAGGGCAGCTCACCCACAGGGGAGGTCGGGGAGGAGAGCACGAGCGTCTTCAGAGCCTGGACCTCCGCCTGGAGGACGTCGATCTGCAGAGACAGGACAGGGTTCAGGAGGGCATCACCGCCAGTAAAAACTGAACTGCCTGTTTCGGAATAGTCACCTTCCCCAGAGCTTCTTTCAGCTGCTTCTCGGCGTTCGCCTGCTTGACGTTTGCTTCTCTCACCATTTTGTGAGCCTCCTAAAAAAAAAAAAAAAAATCAAGTCAGGATCCAGGTTTTATTCTGCAACTAACAATTCATCTCTACAAGCTACAAAGACACGCACAGAGTCCCAACACCTGTGAGAAAAGGGAGGCAGGAAGGAGGAAGAGAAGGAACGGAAAGTGACGAAGGCCTGCCGGACAGATTCAGTCCGCTCCCTGAACTCAAACAGCCTGGACTGCCTTCACAGCGCCCCCTATGGGACTGGAAGTTTTAAAAAGCTCAAGCATCTTGTCAGTTTTAACAATTTAACACCTAAAAAAATTAGTATGACATTAAATTGATCCAGTTAATGTTTGTGGGGAGCCGACAATCAGTCAGTGGATAAAAGAAATTCCATGACCCCTACACCACCACAAACCACCACACTTACTGGTCCATGTTTCATTTTGAATGGAAACATAAAAGTTGTTTTTTTTTCTGCCTGGCTCCTGCCTCAGGAGGAAGGAGGAGGAGGAGGAGACAGGAAACAGGAAGTAGAAGAGGACAGCAGGACAGGAGGATGGACAGGTGGACCGACCTGAAACAGACTGGCGGTGAGCTCCTCCAGCTCCTGGCCGAGCTGGTCCCTGACTTTAGACAACCTCTCACACTCCTCATCCTTCAACAGCAGCTCCTTACACACACACACACACACACACCGAAAACAACACAACAACAACAAAAAAAACAAATGAGCGCATGAAATAAGAACAAAACATGACAACAAATAAGATGAAGAAACAAAAATTAGTGGAAAAGTTGCTTCTATAACAAAATAATGATGCATTTAAATAAATCAAAAAATAACAGGACAACAGACTGAAGGATGCTGTGGAGAGGTGAGGATGAAGTGACACACACAGCTCACTCTCACAGTCAGTTACAGGCTGGGACTACTTTGAGAGACCAAAAATCTCATTTCAAAAATAAGTGCGTGTGTGTGTGTCCTACCCTCTGGGCTTTGGCCAGCTCCTCTTTCAGCCTCTCGTATCCTTTCTCTCGGACCTCCATTACCGACGGGCTGCGCAGCCGTGACAGGCTGTCGCTCAGCGCGCTGCACTCCTCCCCATCCTCTCCGGACAGGAAGTTGCCTTCGCCAGAGTCTGCTTCCAGGCCTGGCACGCTGTGTGGCGTAACCATGGAAATGCCGTCATGAATTCCAGCGTAAGGAAATAATAAAAATGGTTGTGGTTACCTTCCATTGTGGCGCGGTGTGGAGTAAACAGGCTGCGTGGGGAGCTGGTCGGCCCGCAGAGAGGTGGGGAGGCCAGGAGGGGGCGGTCCCAGAGAGTGGGTGCGATACAAAGAGGTGGGCGGGGTGCTGTGACGGGCAGGGGGGCGCTGCTCGGCTTGGTTCTGGAAGAGAAAAGGTGAAGCTTCGGGTGTGTTGCATGAACATCCTGCACCACATTCCTGACTCTTCCTGTGACCTACCTGAAGGTCAGGTGTGGTGGGCGAGGCCAGGTTCACCTCGTGGAACCCCTCCAGAGTCTCGGCATTGCTCTGACCGCTGCTGCAGGCCATAGCAGCTGCTCTCAGACATCATACACTCTGCAGGCGGCACAAACACACACACAGACACACAGCTGTGAGTGGACTGTACAGTGAGGCTGAAAGCTGCTTTGCTTCAGGCTACAGACGGAGAAACAGCAGGGGGACAAACAAAGGCTTCAAAGCTGTTAAGTCAGGTTTTTTTTTATGTCCCGTGCAAATTTGAGATTAAGAATTTTGTCATATATGGTGTTGTGTTGACTGTACCATAGTGCCACTGTAATGGAGAGCTGGGAGGCTCACAGTCAGTCAGACGGTCATCAGACAACAAACCAGGTGAAGGAGGAGTGACTAAACAAACAGACAGACAGGTGAAGAACCTGAAAGACAGACAGAGAGGATACATTTAGCATGACTGACTGAGAGGAAAGTCAATATGGCCGCTGAGGTCGGCGAGTTATGAGCTTCTTTTAGTTTGATGTGGCTGAAATCACTAAAAATGTTAAGCAATCAGCAATAAAGAAGTGATCTGTAGTTAATGCAGCTTATGAAGGCTGACTGGTTTTAATCGGTCAAACTCCAGCTGACAGAAACAGGAAGTCCACAGCTTGACGACTCCTCACTCCGTTTTCCTCCATCACCATCATCCTCCGTGTTTGTTTCTTTTGTTAAGCGTCCCTCAACAGGACACACACACACACACCGGTCTCACCTGCTTGGCATGGTGTGTGTGTGTGAAGTGGGTGTGTCTTCCTCCGAGCGTATACAAAAGGCCGACTTCTTGTGGTGAAGTGAAGACAAATAAAGCAGGTGTGACTAAAAAAAACCTAATCGTGTATTTAAAGGTTGAGCAGCGACAGTATCGTTATGTCACCTTCATCATTATGCGATTAGAGATTCACTTCCTCCTCGTCCTCCTCAAGCAAATATGTCAACAAAACAATACTGAGAGCTAAAGCATTTTTGGCACAAATGATGAGAAAAATGAGGAAAAAACATGGATCTGTAAATATCTAAATATATACTGTACGTCTGATAGCAGGTCATTGTGTCACATTCTTACATTATTTATCTGACACACATGATCAATCAGCTTCCTCTTTGGTGATAACTTTGCACCAGTCAATCAAACCTCAGGTGTAACCCCACCTGCCTCAAATCAACCGTCTCCATAGAGACCAGTCCTGGACAGAGCAGGCAGTAACCCAACACGCTGAGAGGTGCCGTTCACAGATCCAGTTACCCCAGCTGCCCGATGGAGGCGGATCCTCCAAAACTCTGATCTGATCTCACCAAACATTTCTATCATTTCTTCTTTCGCACAGATTCCACTCTGTCCTCCAGCAGATTTCTAAGAAAGTATTTACATAAAATTTGCATTGTTTGCCAGCGCCACCCTTCTAACCAATAGTAGAATAATGCAAAATTCCTTTTTCATTTACTGTGGAAAAAAATGGCTGCCAATGGAGACTGAATGTAACTGTCCCTGAATGAGGGGAAGATATAATAACATAATAAACACCGCACCCTCATGTGGACTAGCAGGTGAGTGCGTGTCAAACATGGCTGCCAAGAAAATGGCAAAGATGTTTGTTGCAGAACAATCCTCCCCTAAAAAAATGGCAGCTTTGAAGCCCCATTCATCACCATCACCACCACCTAGGAAGTTAGCATGTAATCGGGCAGTTATGAGTATTTTCTTATTTTTGTTTGCAGTTCATGACCACACTATTACGTTTAAGAGGCTGTGTTGATGATGACAGTTACACTAAAGCAGCAAGAAAAAGGCAATAATTAGCTGAATTCAGGCAGGAATTCCACCGACGTGCAAACAATATTGTGGAAAATTTTGACTTGACTTTGCTTAGCAGAAAAACATGACGCGCTGCAGCTCATTTATTGAGCTCATATGACAAACGTCGCCGTTTTTCACGGCGCACTGACAGCTAGCTTAGCCGTAGCATCTATGCTAACCACTGCTGTTCGGCTAACACTGGAAACAAAAAAAAACACTACTGGTCGTTATTTGACACTACAGTTACTAAAACATGCATGAAAGCAGCTTCATGTCTTTGCCGGGTGTCGGTTTAGGTTTCATTGTTACGTCGAGTGAACGTTTACGAAGCTTTTAACGTTACGTACGTTATTAGCCGAGCTAACGGACGTTAGCTCAGTAATTCGGTTCATTCTGAAACAGAATGCAGCGTTTCTGTTAGCCGTTCAGTCAAATAAATTCACACACATCCCAGGTGACAGTAATAAAACTATTAAAGAAATAACATAAGCTGTCATTTTGCGAAATGTTAGAAAGTAATAATCTTAATTCTCCATCTGGGGGATGAGAGGAGAATCCCTGCTTCAATTGTCGGACACGAGACGAAGCCTGCTCACTCCTGTCTGATTAAAAAAAACATTATTGATATTACCATCAGTGGACTGTACAAATGACTATAAACCTCTAAAAATGATGTGTAAACAAATATACAATGCGGTGTATCGCTAAGTTGTGAAGATGGACAAACATATAGTGCGACACTGTCCGATAACGGGTGCATCTCATTTAATGATGCATTCGCATGTAGCAGGTTTGCACAGCTGAGCAACTTCATCCAATTTACTACTACAAAAAAAAAAAAAAAACACACACACACACACACACACACACACACAATAGCATGTCTTCTGCGGACTCACCGGACCTCTGTGCCACGGGCTGATGCGTCTTCCTCCCGGTATGGTGCGGTAAAAGCCCCCGCAAACAGACGGACAGAAGCGGAGCGGCTGTTGACGCAGAGTGGAGCTGGTTACTACAGCTGGTGCGTTCAGGGACCGCTGGGAAACTAGACCGACAATAACACCTTGTTTTTTTTAATGCTTGGAAGTCCACCAGGTTCAGTGTAATACTGCGCCATGCTGTCATAAATGATACAGTACACAATAAAGGATCATGAATCTGTATTTGTTTTAATTGACATTTAATAATAACAGAAAATCAACAAAGAATGGAATGAAATGACATCAATGGGATTTCTTGGAAGGAAAAAAAAATTCTTTTTATAATTCTTTGTAACACAGCAATGTTTGTAACCTTCCATATAATCCCATAAAGCTTTCCATATAATTCTATTAATGATTAACTGGATCATGCGTTTTTCCCTCAGTGCTGCATTCATGTCACTGTCAAAAGTAAACTGCCATCAGACAACACAGTGACTGAAAACAAACAAAACATTTACAAACAAAACACAGACAACTGAGTTTAAAAGATTTATTATTATTCACTTAGGTTTGAATAAAAGGGTTGTGAGCAGGCTACATCCAGCAGGGGGCGCAACAAACAAACAAACAAACATAATCATAATATATTTAGTTTCATGACTCCTGTTATTTAGTAACAGAAATTTCCTCTCTAACAATGTTATTTTCAGCTCATTTTATTGTATTAAGTAATAAATGACCAACTAATAATATATTTAAATCTGAAGGAAAGTTTCTTCTTCGGGGATATTTCGTTCTGGAGAAATGTGGTAAAACAGGACAAAAGTCAAATGTCCAACTGTCTGTGAACCCATCCCGGTGAAACTCTTCTGAGTCGTTTAGTGGGATGACTTTCCACTGTGTCACACACCTGAATGAAACCATACACACACTCAGGCACGCACACGCCCTCATGTGGGCGGGGCTTCTTCCTTCTTAAAAGCGGTGCGTAAAGCGCGCAGCTGGTGTCATTACGCACACGGAGCGCACCAAGGCGCTGAGAGACATCAGAGATTAACGTGGACTTTTTTTTTTTTTTTAAGATGAGTGAAGTTAGGAGCTGCTGGGTGAGTCCTGAACTCCACTTTAATCACTTTTATTTCCTGTTTAGAGACAAAAAAAAAGTTTTTATTTATTTGTTTTCTTTGACGAAGAAACGCTGAAAGTTATTATTACAGATGTGGTTTGTCTATATGTGATAAACAATA
>JAVQJX010205467.1:0-11974 GCA_036025115.1 Ambassis agassizii
AGCTGCACCTTGCTCCGCCCCCCCCCCCCCCGCGCCCCCCCCCCCGCGCCCCCCCCCCCCCCCCCCCCCCCCCCCCCCCCCCCCCCCCCCCCCCCCCCCCCCCCCCCCCCCCAACAAAAAAAAAAACTTCACATCTCAACATGGGTTAACGCTTGTGGCAGTGCGCTGACGTCAACAGCTGTTCTCAAACAAGCCCTTTGATGACTCATTGACAGTGGAAGCTCTGGATTGCCACTTTCACTAACTGGGGAAATGTCAGCGTCTGTGCTCGACGGAGGCTGATCACAGTCCCTTACAGCTCCCGCCTGCCAGAACGAGGCAGTGATGAAATAGCTCTGGTGTTAATGGATGTGAGAGCAATCTTGACCCTCTCCAAAGAGCAGGCTCTCTGTCTCCATTAAAAAGGGCCTCTGCTTTGGTTGGGATCAGAGCCTTGGCTCTCTCTGTGCCACGGGGAGTAGCCAGACAAAGGTAATTGTACTCTTCTTCTGCCCCTCCACCTCCACATCAGGACTCTGGGGAGCGCCTGTGGAGGACACAGACTCTGAAATAGAGAGAAAACACACGCAGACAAGTAATGATTAGGTTATTAGCGCCGAGGTGACTAATTACCTAATTGTACTGTCAAAAGGGGGAGCAGAAGGGGGAGCTGAGCTGCAAGGTGAGGAGAGCAGAGCAGAGCAGAGGTGGGGTGTTTGGAGAGACTCAGGTTCGTCTCCTCTCTCCTCCCTTCCCAGGCTGGGCTGCAGGGGTGGGTCCCTCGCTACATCTCTCTTTCCCCGCGGCAACCCCCCAGCCTGCTGCTCAGGTCCTGGTGACATCTGCTCGTGGCACACTCTGTCCTCCCTCCTCCCCCTCCTCCCCCCGTCGGACGCCGGAGTACCCCCCCACATATGCCTCCCCGTGCAGATGTTGTGGTCCCTGGGTCCTCCCAGCGTGGAGAGCGTCAGGCCCGTTTGATGTGTGATGAAACGGAATCAAGCGAGCCACTCAGGGGCTCAGGGAGCAAAGGGGGTAGAGGGGGGTGACGATGGGAGGAGGAGGGGAAGAGTACAGTGAGGATGGGATGTTGGGATAAGTCTCATTACAATATGAATCAGAGGGCAGAGACCGAGCACAAGGATGGGATGTCCCTTCACTGGAGGTCAAAAACCTCAGGAGGAGTTTGAAAGGAGGGAGCAGAGAGGAAGCAAAGAAAACAAGACTAATGGAAACAAGGAAATGAAGCAGGAAGAAGTGGATTAAAGACAGTAAAAGAAGGAAAACAGTGGAGAAAAATACAGGAAAGAAAACTTAAGCGGATACCTGTAGAGGACACATTGTTGGGAGAGACAGAGGAAAGTAAAGCAAATGAGATAAGGGAGGACAATGAGAAATTAAATTAAAAAAAAATAAAGGGAATGGGAATAACAGAAAAATCCATAACTGCAGGAGAGGGACAAGGAGGGAGGAAAGGAAATGACAGAAAGGAGCAAAAAAGTAAAGACATCAGGAGAGGAAGCAAGAAGAAAAAAAGAAGAGATGAAAAAAGAATGAAGCAAAGCAGAGAGATGGAAAGTGAATCAGAGAAACTGTAACAAGAAGAGAGGAAGCGAGAGTTAAGGAGCTGGTCGTAGCATCTCTCCTCTCATCTCCTTTCTTCCTCAAACATGACTTCCTTCCCTCATCTCCTCTTTGCTGTGTAGCTATGTATTCATTTGCTCCAGTGTCTCTCTCCCTACCTAATCTTGCTCCCTGTGCAGTATGTTAATTATTGTTGTGAACAGAACAGAAAGTTAATGACGAGGATGATGATGATGATGATGATGATGATGCGATTATGATTACCACTCAGTGTGGGCAGTGTGGTGCCCCGTATGAAAAAAAAAAAAAGTTTAACAGGAGGAAGTGGGCAAAGAAACGCTAACAGGGGATCAGGTGATGCGCTGGATAGGTTAGCAGTTAAAGATCAAAGTGAAAAACAAAGGCGGATTTCAAACGGGCCCAGAGAGCTTGGCAACAGACCCGCGGCTCCTCTGATAATACTTAGATCTATAAATGTTTCTTTTCTTTTTTTTACTTATTTATTTATTTTCTTATTTATTTTTAAAATTATTCATCGCCATAATAATTTGGGCCTAACAAGCACTTGAGGGAGACGGCTTCCTTTTGCATCTCTCTCTCCCCCATTTCTTTAGTTCCCCGCTCCGTGGTGCTGGGAGCTCAGGGATTTGGGGGCACTATTAGAGAGAATTTCTTTTATTTGCTGCTAATGAATGATATGCATGATACTATTTTCTTTTTTCTTGTGTACTTTGTGGGGGTAACTGCGAGGATTGGGGCAGGAGCTGGAGAATTGGACTCTTTTTCAAGGCTTTGTTCGCTTAACCCTCTTCTCGCCTGCTCCGAGTAAGAGCACAAGGTTGTTATCGTCACTTTGCCAGATTTCCAATTCAAATGTGTTATGGTACTTCGTTTGACATCACTGATACGGCATAGTTTGACTTTGTTTCGTTATTTTCAGTCACACCGTATGTTTATGAAATATAGGTTAACTGGTCTGTAGATAGAGGAGACACACACAGCTCTGTAAACAGCTCTGCTTGTTTATCTTTGTAATAGTTCTTGATTTAGCTGTTTTTATGTCCATATAGTGCAAAAACAGAACCAGGCAGGTGCGGGATGCTATACGGAGAATACGGCTGGAAGAAACAGACATGATCAGGTATGATTCCCTCCCCCTTTAAGAGTACAGCTTTAGGCACAATATGTTAAAAACAAAAACTACAGGTTTAGTAGTTTATACTTTGGAAGTGTCCAACACATATTTACCTCTTAAATTCCTTCACATTTGCCTTAGAGTGAGAGACATACTGTAGCATTCAGGTGACTGCAGTTTTCCTTGTTGACAGATCTTTACAAATCTTGTTAATATTTAACAAGACAAAACAGAGCATCACTGCGCTCACTTCATCAAAATTCTGGAAACAGTTTGATGTTTTCTAATACTAGGAGACATTATTGCAGCCTTAGTGGCAGGTTTTGGAGCCCACAAAAAAACAACAAACAAATGACTTGTTAAGCGTGATGTTTCTGCAGTGAATTCTCCTGGTGTTTCCTCTGTAAAGTATTAATCCCGCTGTTTGTGCGAAGGCGTAGCGATTGGCTGGGGAAACACTGACCTTTACCTCTCTATGCAGAAATAATGCAAATACCTTTTTAAAGTGTCGTCTCTGCGGACTTACTGAACAACTCACTCACACACAGTCAACACACAAAAACATAAACTATTTTGCCTGCAGTGACGGCTGCAGCACTGTTTGCAAATGTTAAAACACATCAGTCTTTTCTGCGTCGACATAAACATGGCCTGATAATGACCTCCCTCCTGACTGGAGAGAGCTGCTCCTTCTCCACTGTCCCTGATTCTGCTCTCTCTCTCTCCTTTTTTTTTTTTTTTTAAATTCTTTGAGGACCCCGGCCCTTCCAAAAGTTTGAAGTTGTCTGTCTGCCACCTTCTGTCTAAATCGGCATCTTCAGATAGGAATTGATGGAGGCGCTATTGTCTCCCTTTGGAGTGTGCTGCAGCAGAGGTTGTGTGATGAATGTTTGAGCAGTGGTGATAAAGCTGCACTTTTCCCATGCTGAGAGTCATGCCAGAGGCTTCGAACGCCTCGCTGGTCAGGAGGGGAGAGTCCAGGCTGGGCCGCACTGATCTTTACCCCCTACTGTGGGCTGTATAGATGGGGCTTCTGGGAGCTCTGAGGTCAAAGGTCGACTATATAAGTGCAGAGCAAGTCGACAAAGCTTCATAGAGAAAACACTTCTGTGTGTGTGTGTGTGTGCTGACGGGCAGATCCACATTGATGCTGGCACTTCATTCTATTTTAGGCTCACTCCACAACGTCACCCCGATATGTGTGAAGATGTGCCACAGATGGACTCAATTGGATACATCCAGTAAGTATATAAATATGTTAAATCCCAGCCTTTGTTTGTTTATGCGCAGCTTGTTGCTCCCCAAACCCTGAACATCTGTGCAGGAGGAGGGGAAGGCGGGGTGATGGTAGGCCACATGGGGAGAGCCCTCCTCTCCCTCAGTCTGTCAGCCCACCTGACTTCTGCTGTGGCAGGCCTGCCCAAGGCAAGACCACAGGCTAGGGCCTCCTGTGGGCCTCCAGGAGGGCTCACCAGCCTCCCCAAGCCCATTAGAGCACCCCTCCTTCAACCTCCACCCGAGCGGCCCCCACCCAGCCCCGCAGCCCTCTGCCCCAAGATGCCATCGCTCTCCTCAGCGCTGAAATAACTCTATTGTCTTCCAGTGTTTTTCCATCGTGTGTCTTGTAATAGGAGCAGTTTGGGGGCATGTTTTATTTTTATTTTTATTTATTTTCTGCCTTTGCTTGCCTTGTCCTCAGGCTGCAAGATTTCAAATCAGGCACCTGAGAGCCTCCATCTCCCAATAGTATGAGTATTTTTAGGGAACAAATCCCAGAATGCCCCCCCTTACAGTTGCTGCACTAATGCGGAGTGACTGTCGAAGCTTCCACACTTATGTCCACAGCTCTCCTAAACAGTCTAACACGGCGAGACTTTCGGATCACTTAACCTGGATTCATTGCATCTTACAGCACAGACAATAGCAAAGGGGGTATTTCTGTTGTGTATTTCTCTTTCTGGTTCTTACATCTCTGATTTAATGAGATTGTCTCGGGAGCGGCTTAGATTCTCAGAGGCAAGGTGAAGTGTGGAGGGGGGGTTGATCAGATATTCTGGATATCCTGTGATTCTCTGTCTATTTGAGTCTTTTTGATCTAAATGAAACTACAGGGTGCGGAACAGACCCTGCATGTGAATCAGACCCGGCGACTTTGCATATGAGCCGCAGAAATATCAGGAGAGCAAATTCATGTTAAACCCCATTTGCGGATGCAATTTGTGAACGTGAGGTTCCGAAGCACGCTTTAATAGTTCAATTTATAATTAATCATATCTGATTTGCCAGATTGCCATAAACTTGGGGAATAAAAATTTGGGAGTGTTGGGGTTTCTGGATTTTTTTTTTTTAATGCATTAAGTATTTATGATCCATGATGGATATATAAACTGTGGTAAATCTGTTGCCTTGAATATTGATTATCTGCAATTAAAAATGCAGTTTGATGAGAAGGTTAGCACCAGTCGCTGGTCAGCCTGTTTTACAACTTTCATATGATTTTTTAAAATTTCCTGACCTCCTAGTGGCGTTTCCCTGCTTCCAGTTCTGTATGCTAATTAGCCGTAGAGCTCTATAAGGAGCAAGACATTAGTTCTAATTAGGACGTGGTTAACTGCAATGCATTAAAAGGCAAAAAACCCATCATGGTGAAGGATGGTGATGTCGCCGCTGAGCCCGACTGGAAACAGCTGTTGACTTTCCTGAGAGGGTCGCGCCATAAACAAATACTCCCCTGAGCACAGCAAGAGCCAACAATACCTTCTATGATGGCAAATTAAGAAAAGTTAGGTGGGTGAATTCAGAGAGAATGGCTGCTTGAACACTTTATAGGAACCTTCCAGCCCTCTGACAATGACTCACTCAGTCAAGGAAAACCTGAGTAGTTCTAAACACCTTTAAACTAAACTGTTAAAGACATAAACAGTGAGTATCATCACCTGTCCTGTCACACTGGACACTGTCCAGCAATTATACCCCTCCTAAGCATATGCCTCAAAACAAGGCCAGATCTTCTGTGAAATGTAAGTTAAATAAATGACATCATCATTTATCATTGCCAAAATGACAAGTTTGATAGCTCTTGCATCTACAACAGGGAATTGTAATTTAAATGTGTCCAGGTGAAAGATTCATAACGATCTAAGTTCATTCCCCGTAACTCCTTTGCTTCATTAAAGTTTCAGTTCAGGTCAGTGTGTTTGCAGTAAGTTGTTGATTAAAGGTAAAAGTTACATTTAAGTGACAGCGAAGAGGATGACGGTGTCGTCACGAGACAGAAGCTGCTGGTTATGATGAGTCGTATGGATTTTGTGTTATTGATTTGTGTCGGTTATTGTCGAGGACAAGCGTCATAGAGAGCTGTCCCGCGTTGCAACAAATCTGACAATTCAAGTGAGTTGTTTGAGTCATAGAAATAGCAATAACAGTGACATAGATTTGTTAATGCTAAGGTCTAATTTTTGCTTCCCCTGTGTCCCTAAGTGTTGGCACGATGTCACCGCGTGTGACTGTGAGACATCATTAAAAGTGATAGGATTATATTTCTGGAGAGAAATAGTTCCAGATTTTTCCGGTAAGTCTGCGCTGTGCCTGCTCACTGTGTTTGGGAGAGCAACGGATGTCGGCTGCTGGCTATTCCGTCAAACTTTGGCGCAGCTCCTCAGGAATAATCACTGCCACAGTGCCCGACCTGCAACAAACTTCTTTGCGATCTCCTTGTTAAAAGTCACAGCAAGCCTTTCATGGATAGCATCCACCGGAGCCCTGAGATTTAGGTGTGAGTGGCTGTGATTCTGTCAATAATAAGTAATAATAAAATAGTCTCATCTTGTTACATGGAACAGTCATGTGTATATTTTTCATGTAATGGTCCGGCCGTTTTTTTTCCCTGCATGCTTACTTGAAGCGGTCGGTATGTCCTTGCCTTCTTAGACACATTTGAATCTCTGTCACGATGACAGAGTCATGGTGGATGGATCATTGTGCAGTAGTTTGTGTGGCACCATTGTTTAATTCATGCGAAATGCGTCATTATCATTGCAAGTGTCATGAAATTGTGGAGTCATGCACGACGTATATATATCAGTGTTTGATGTTGGCCTTCTGAGAGATCTTAGCAACCATAAGCTACAAGTTTAGAGCTACTACACTGAGCTTCAGAAACTCCCTTTGGAAAAGCACGCAGTTAAATTTGTTTATTGATCACAATTTCCTACAAAAAGTCAGCACATGAACGCTTTTATTTTCTCAGTATCCCCTGCAGCCTGACAATTCTTTGAAGACACCTGGAGAATGATTCATTTAAGTAGTAATAGAATAGTGTTACCTTTGACAAAGTCTTTTAGGTGAAGCTGCATCTCATTACGTGAAACCAGAATGTTTGGGAGACAGCCGTTTTTTTCGCTAATGCTGGGACGAGGGAGGTGGCAGTGCGGCGGGGATGTGCAGGTGCACAGCGAACGTGACAGAAAGCTACACAGGCAGAAAAGACGAAAAGTGGAATGAAACACGGGGAGGAAAGATAAAGAGGAAGAAGGAAATCAGCGTGCCAGACTCGTAATGTGGGAGTCGCGGGGCACGGCATAAATCGTCGTAGATTACGGAGCCTGTGGAGATCTTTCGACTTGTGTTCCTCCTCTTCCTGCCTTGTGTTTGACATAAAGAGTGAATGAGGTAATCCACGGGTGCTCAGGGGTACACAGGCTCTGCTCCCATCTGGGCTTTGAACCTTTTGCTCACCTCACACTCAGTCTCTGGTGATGCCGTGGTACAGTGGAGCATGTCAGACAAAGAAATTAAAGGTGGCAGTTTACAGGGAAACACTCGGCTCTTTAGGTAACGCTGCACCAAGAAGAACCTGACAAATTGATTTAAAAGGATGAAATACATTCCCCGACGCACAAACGTTTTCCTCCTCACCTTTTAAAACATATTTACCTCCCTGCCTGTTCCCGTTTTGTCACTTTGGGAGCGTGTGCGTACTTTCTGTCTGTTTGCATGGCTGTATTTATGCACTCATTCATTTTTTATGCCCGTAATAGCACTTCTCTACAGCTATTGTTATCAATCAGGACTTTTTTTTTTGTTTGCATCTGAGACTATATGTGTGTGCATACACTGTGTGTGTGTGTGTTCTAGAGTGTGCTCTGCTTGCATGTGTGTTTTCAAAAGCAGGACTGCGACTGTTCTCTTTGTTGCTCACAGCTGTCCCATATTAGGGATCAGCAGCTATTCCCCAGGCAATAAAGGGTTTTCAGAGGACTTGCTAATTGGCTGTAATCTCTTTTTTAAAGTTGAAAGCCAGCAAGCCTCCAGCCTCACAGTTTACAAGCAATTAATGCAAGAGAACACCAATATTGCTGGTCACAACTGGTGTATTCCTGCTCCCTCTTCCTGCGGCTCCCTCTTATCTGATCTCTCACGGCCGTCACAGAGGCGGATTGACTCCTCCCGTGTTGCAGGCCCCCGGTGTAAACAGCTACTCAGTAGTGGGGCCTTCTGGGGAAGAGGCGCAACGGGGGGGATTTGGTCTGAATCTTGAAGTGTCCATGGGGATGGTGGCAGGGTTTGGGGATCGGAGGGGTTTCCTTCTTAGGAGCTGATGAAATAATAATGCACAGAGTTGGTGAGGCTGAAATTTGCACATGAAAATCCTCTCCCTTCGCGCTCCTTGCGTCTAATGTGCCGCCGATGACAATCCCTGCCTCTCACAGTTTATATGCAAATGAGTTCTCTCAGCTTCCTCCTCCTCAGAGAGTCGCCCAGCCGAGCTGGAGAGAGCCAGATAGGCAGAAGGATATAAAGTGAAAGAGACAGAGTGGGGCTTTTTTGTTGTGTTTTGTTTGTGTTTGTCTTGTTTATTTTTAAAAGGATTTTTAAAAGATGATAATATATTTTAATTTTTCCCTTTGTTTTTTTTTCCTGAAAGGCAATATGCAGATTCTCTGAAGATTTTGAAATGCCAGAGTTTTCTTTTTGTATTTAATTGGAACATAATGCCGATAGTCTAAATAAAGTGCTTATGTGAAGTGAGGAAATGGTTGTATAATAACTTTTTTTTTGGTATCTCCTCTAACAAACAAGACTCATCTAGCCCTCAGGAGTCTGCTCCAACCTGCCTGTCAAAAAAAAAAAAAAAAAAAAATCTCTATTGATATAAATATGTTTCCTCTCTTTGACCTCTGCTCTGTCTGGATCCCCCCTTTGTTTATCCACAGGCCAGGGGCCTCTGCTCAGCTATCCTGCAGGGTTTTGTAGTGAGGAGTCGGGTATTAGCACCATATCACTAGACACACAAGATTTAGCTGCCCCATGCTGCTAGAAAACAAATCTGCTGAGACATTACCTCTGTGGATATAAAGCAGTAGAAGAGGCTTGTTTTGACCTCGGTGCAGAGGTGGCATCTAATCAGCCCCATACATTACATTGAAAATTAATTATTATTATATCTGTCACTTGATAAGCTAATAAAGCATTACCCTGCCATCTGGCTGTTTTTACATTACATGTCACATTTCTATCTCTTCCTTTGTTTTGCTGTTCTTTCTCCATCTGCTGGAATCTTTTTTTTTTTTTTTTTTTAATAAGTTTTATTTACCTCCATGTTAAACCAGTATGTGTTTGAGCCGTGATGTTAAATCTGTGCCACACAGTTTTCAATGCTGCTCAAACTCTGTCTGGCTGTGAAACAAAGCCAACTGCTGTTCCTCAAATGTCCACTTGAGGCAGCCTCCAAAACCGACACATGTCCCAACAGACTTCAAATGTTACAATATTCATGTTTACAGCCTGGGAACAACAAAATACTTTTAATATTAAAGCAGCCTGACCAACTTAGCTGCACTTATGCACAAATACTTTTCCTATATTTGGGGGTTAGGACATCTCAGGTGGGGCTAATATGGTGATGGAAGGAGCCTCAAAACACTGGGAAGAAGTTTTTTCTGCCAAATCTGATGAACAAATATTCATGCCAGTTTGAAATAAAACATAATTCAGTTTTCCGTTGAGTGATGACATTTGTCCTAAAACACTGCCTCTATGCACTCATTTGTATATATGTTATACCTTTTTATAAGTATGCAAGGACTCAGCGGGCCACATCTTCAGCTTGGCTAATTGATACTTTGAAATTAATTAGCCAAACAGTAAGTCGTTGTCAAAACAAGAAATGGCTGGAGGTTTCACCCTGTCTTTTCACTGGTTTTTCCCTGTAACCCCCATTTTAAAGCAAACAGTTAAACAGATGTGCGGGTGAGATAGACGGGAGGAGGAGAGGAGCAGAGTACAGAGGGGGAGAGGAGAGGAGAGGGGCTTTATGTCAGCCCGCTCTCCTCAGTCACGGCCAGTTAGTTAAAGCAAACGCAGGCGGACCCTGGAGAAAACGCAGGGCGGCGGAGAGTGCCAATCACGGCCGTGCCCTGGGCATTCCCTGGTACAGCTCGCCTTGAGCAACTTTTTATTAATTTAATAAACATCCCACAGAGACGGAGCACTGCGGACTTACGTACCCTCGCAGACAACAGCACTGCTCAGGCCTAATGAGATGTGCTACTCAAATAGACACATAAATTCACACGTACACACTATGTGGGCGCACTCTTTCTGAAAGCACACAATCGTGCAGCCCACAGGCTCAGTTGCTCAATAAATATGTGAGAGAGAAAAAAAAAAACATTTTCTCACTTACCTATTGTGGTCTCCAGCCATGAAGATAGTTTTGGTTTTATTTGCCCAAGTTTTGAGATATACGTCCTCTGTGCTTACCTCAGTGCAGTGAAAGCAAATAAAATTGTATTTGTGCTTATACTCTTGTAGTGAATAATTACATCTTGCGTATACAGGATGTTTGTTTAGCACAAATAACACCCTAAATAGATACAACTGAAACGACAGACATTCATTTTGAAACGTTTTACTTGAAATATTTATGCTTAAATGTTATTATTGAAATTCCGTTGACCTCAGTCACACCAGGACCATTGAAATAATGATTGTCAATATCACATATAGCTGGCTGTGTGTGTGTGTGTGTGTGTCCTGCTATCTCACCATGTGTACAGACCTGTTGCTCCACCTGCACTTGCCAAACCCATTTTACATGTTATCTTCTGTTTGACACTAGCTTATACGTGTAGGGTGATTATATTGTTCTAATTATTAGAGGAAAAATCTGATGTGCCACATTCAAATTGATCATTGATCAAAACCGTTGAGTTTCATCACTTATCTCTCTGTCTTCTAAGAAGTGGCTACCCTGGACTTCCTTAATACATTTCTTTGAAGCTTTTGAAGCCTTTTATAAACGCATGTCTTTTTGCAATGCTTTGACTAATTCCATTCATTGTATTTGAATGCAGGCAGATCTCTTGGATGTATATTGCTTTTGAAATTTTGGTTGAAATGGCCCTTTAAGTCGGCACACTCGTCTTTGAAGTGAACTTCTTTTCCTTCAGCCCACAAAACACTCCACAGACTGGAGTTCATTACGATTCCGCGGACAGCATGCGATGCGCCAGGGGTGCGACTGAGAGCACAAAACATTATGAAAATAATAATGATCTCACTTTCACGCTTGTTTCTTCCTGCCCTGGCTGCTTATGGCGGGCGTCAGTGTCGATGGGAGTCATTAGAAGGGTCGGGCCTCTCCTCTTTCGACTGATGAGGAACGGCTGCAGCAGGAGGGACCAGGGGGAGCGTGGAGAAGGACAGACTCTGGCACGCTAACAACCATCATGATCATCACCACCATCGCCACGCGTACCTCCTACTCAGGGGAGACGCTGCCGCCTGTCAAACAGTGGAAGGACCCCTGTTCCCCTGCAATGCGTGTATGTGTAAATGTATGTGGCTGCATCTGCTTGTGTGTGTGTGTGTGTGTGTGTGTGTGTGTGTGTGTGTGTGTGTACGTACATATGTATAAACATATGTGTGTGTGTGTGTGTGTACGTACATATGTATAAACATATGTGTGCGTGTGCATCCTGCTGTCTACATAATCCCCTCCCTCGGTTTTGGCTTTGACTGTTCACTCCTCTTTCTATTCCTTCACCTCACCCCTCTGCAACCCCCCTTCCCCTCCTTCCTCCTCCATTTCTCGCTGCATCACTCCATATATTCATGAATTTCCTGTTTATCATGAAAACTTATGCATGAAAATAGAGGGTGGGAAGAAGAAGAAGAAAAAAAAACAAAAACAACAACAACAAAACATCAGGTGAAACATCTTATTTTGATTAAATGGAATCAGGTGTGAGTAACAGAGCTGGGTTTAAGATA
>JAVQJX010205468.1:0-12404 GCA_036025115.1 Ambassis agassizii
GTGTCCACTACGTGTCAGTAGTTAACGGTTTATGTCCATCTCTGTATCAGTTTATCTGTTTATGCTGCATACAGCAGGTATAATTACAGGAGGAGTCCACTGGAACATAAACACATGAAACTACTTTTCACCCTGTAGATATACGTGTGTAAAATAAAATATATATCAAATATGTCTTTATATACCATATATTTTGGTTTATGCTTCCTAACATTACGTTCTAACAGACATATTAGATATATAAATCCACTTACATTTTGTACATTTTTACTACTGTCTTTAAGAAAATATTTAGAAATAATATTCCAGAAGTCTCTCTGTGTGTGTGTGTTTGCTCTTTGAACATTGCTTAACATTGTTTAATGTGCTGTTCAGTCCTGTTAATGTACATTCAGCTCTCCAGTGTGTCGCGTGCAACCGTAATAAAAAAAAAAACAGGTTTAGACCCGGTGATGATGTCACGACCGGGACGCCAGGCCCACGTGCGAGCAGCAGCGGCGGGTTCCAGCCTGTGGGAGGATCGGCGGCGGCAGCGGCACAGGCGGCAGCGGCACAGGCGCAGAGCAGAGCAGAGGGTTACATCGCCCTGTGGATGTGAATCTCCTCCTCGGGACGCTTCCTCTCCAACATACGGCGCTGTTTTGGTGTCACCTCGCGTCTCCCTCCTCCTCCTCCTCCTCCTCCTCCTTCGCCTCCTCCTCCTCCTCCTCTTTTTGACGATGATTTGCGGGGAAGATGCGCCGCTCTGATATTTCCGTTGCCCTTCGTCGTGAAGCGCTGCCGCCGCCACAGGCGCGCCCCGGCTCCTGCCGCTGCCCCACTTAAAACCCTCGCTAGAAATACGGTGTGCCTTTCTATAGCTGCTAACCTTTTTGAATTTCATCAATCAAGACCGAGGCAGATGCCCCTCGCTCTGTCAGCCCGGCTCGTACTATGGTGGAGTTTCCATCTCTCAGTCCTTACTGGCCTCTCGTCCGCTTTCTGGTGCCGTTGGCGATCACCAACGTTGCCATCGACTTCGGGGAACAGGTAACGTCTGTTTTTCTTGCCTTTGTTTGTATTTTCAGGGTGAGGACTGGAATAAGAGCAGCCTTGTTTATACAGGCTAGCGGCTCTAGCTATATGTGTTATAAGCGCATCATGTTTTTACACTGACACTGTATTTAATAACTGACATCATTTTTTATTTATTTTTTTCAGTCTTTAAGCTAAAGCTAGCTTAGCTGACTTATGGTGACATCCGTTATATGTATTATTTAAGAAGAAGGAAGAGGCCTAGCTGTGTTTGTCTAGTTTTATTTTTAAACAACAACAATGACGCCATTAATAACACCTGCCCATCAAATGTGCACCAGGCCCCACATTATATGTTTTTCCTTCTGTGTAATTGTCCAATCTCTTCCTGCTTGAACATTTCCTGTCCTGATCTGGTAGCTTGTTCTCACCCAAGAGCAGAGCAGATAGTGTGAGAGCACAAAAAACACATAAAGATGTCAGGATTAAGCTTATGTAATGGTTCTGTTAGCTGGAGTATTAATAGCAGCAGTCCTGTGAAAGGAGAGGGACAGCTGTGCTGTGTTTGTGTCTGAAAGGTAAAAGTTTATTGTGTGTGTCTGACATGGTTAAAAAAAAAGTGTCGTACAGCTCAGCAGACACACACACACACACACACACACACACACACACACACACACACACACACACACACACACACACTCACTCACTCATGTTCATGTCCGTGTGTTATATGTTTCCCAGGCCCTCAACAGGGGTATAGCCACAGTTAAAGAAGATGCGGTGGAAATGCTGGCCAGTTATGGCTTGGCCTACTCCCTGATGAAGTTCTTCACTGGTCCCATGAGCGACTTCAAAAATGTGGGCTTGGTGTTTGTCAACAGCAAGCGTGACCGGAGGAAGGCGGTGTTCTGCATGGTGGCGGCCGGGACCATCGCGTTCGTCCTACATGTCTTGATAGGTGTGTATGTGTGTGGTTGTTTGTGTGCGAACGTGATGACATGCTATGCTTAAACCGCATCCTGTAGATGTTGATCTTTTTGGGTATTTGTGGTAAACCCAAAGTTCAAAACAATTTAAATGGCGTTGAAATGATCTCCTTCACCTCTGCTCACCTTCTCTTTCTCTTTTTTTTTTCTATACAGCTTACACAGATTTAGGTTACTACATTATTAATAAGCTCCACCATGTGGATGACTCTGTGGGTCAGAAGACGAGGAAGGCCTTCTTATACCTGGCTGCATTCCCTTTGCTGGATGCGATGGTGAGTGATGAGACTGAAACAAACATGCATCCAGCTGTCAGAATGGAGCTTTTGTTTTTTAGCTAACCTCTATGACGTTGTTGTGTTTGCAGGCGTGGATTCATGCAGGGATTCTTCTCAAGCACAAGTACAGCGTCATAGTCGGCTCGGCCTCCATCTCTGATGTGGTGGCTCAGGTAATAATGTGTTTAATGCAGAGGTGTTTCATTCATATGTAAATAAGTTGTATAGTTTTTTTTTAATCATGGCTTCCCCCCCCCCACAGATTGTGTTTGTGGCCATTCTCCTCCACAGTAACTTGGAATGTGTGGAGCCCATGCTTATCCCAATTCTTTCACTGTATATGGGTGCCTTGGTCCGTTTCAGTGTCGTCGGTCTTGGTTATTACTGCAACATTCACGATAACATCCCAGACTCCAGTGGACTTGATGTAGGGGTATGTGCTGTTTTTAGTTCAGGCGACGGCTATTACCTCCACACAAAACTACTGCTTAGTAAAAGGAAGTCTTTACCCATCTTTCTATATCTGCATCCCGGATTAGGAACTAAAAAATATACTGCTGTGTGATTTATGTGGGTTTGTCCTGGTCCTTGCAGGGTGATGCCACCATCAAAAAGATGCTGAGTTTCTGGTGGCCTCTGGCCCTCATCCTGGCCACTCAGCGCATCAGTCGACCCATCGTCAACCTCTTTGTGTCCCGTGACCTCAAGGGGACCAGTGATTCCACAGAAGTGGGTGTACTACTTTATGAAGTCAAACCTGTGTCTTCTGGCTTTTATTAGCAAAGCTGCCACAAACTGCTTAATAGTAGTGGTATTATAGAAATTCAGGATCATTAAAAGAGACTTTACAGCATGTACATGTAAAGCTAGTAGACTAATTTTCCCTTCAAGTTATTGCAGATTAAATGCCAGATGCTAACAAACTCCCTCTGGATCATTCTGGCTTACAGAGACCATAACTACTAGAGACAATACAAAGCTGTTTACCAGAATGAACTGGAAATTATCAACAACACTGGCTGCCAGTGGTTTGGGTGATTCACCATGTTCATGTGAAACTCAGGCCATGATTACACCGAGTGAAAACATTCCTACATGCCTTTACTGTTGCTGCTTTAAAGCCTGACGCTGCCCGTTGTTGTTTAGGACACAATAACAAGCTCAAGGCTAGAGTCCAATCATAAACTTGTGAAAAACCGCATGCCGCTAGGAAAGTGCGAGACACATGCGTTGCTTTCATGGCGGCTATTGTTAGGCACCTGTCATTAATTTAACTGTGTGCAGTGTGAGTGGTATTTTCAGCATTAAAGAGGCGATGACTTGTAACTGCCGTGTCTTTGCCATTCCAGGCTGTGGCTGTGCTCACAGCCACATACCCTGTAGGTCACATGCCCTATGGTTGGTTAACCGAACTGAGAGCAATGTATCCAGCCTTTGACAAGGTAAAGCAGACTCCCTCTACAAAGTGTTCACTGCAGAGACAACAAGTTACTGTTTGTGTCTGTGACACTAATAAGCTTCTTTTACAAACAGAACAATCCCAGCAACAAGCTGAACGCTGGCGGCCCCGTCACCAAGATGCATATTAAGAGGTTTACATTCTGCTGCCTGGCGCTGTCGCTCACGGTACGATGATGCTGAATATTTTTGTACTTTTTGCTTGTTCCTGTCTGTTTTGATGAAAATTTAACATATGTAACATAAAGAGTTAACAGAAATGTACAGTTTTGTTAAGTATAATTTGTCAGTTGTCAAGCAGTTTAATGCATTTTACAGTGCAGAACCCCTTTTTCCACCTACTGACAGTCAGGAAACATGCAGGAAAGATGCTTCTGATGTGTCCTGGAGATTTTTAACATAATCTCAGGGATACAGCAGTTAGCGCGCTGAGAACGCTGAGAACGCTGAGAACGCTGAGAACAGAGAATAGTAGTGACATTGCATTTTCTTGTTGTAGAAGTTGTCAGTCACCGTACACGTCACTCAAATCTGCTTGCATTATGTTTCAGTGTTCATTGCAATGCTGGGCGGTTTCATCTTGCAGAGTATTTGTTTACAGTCTCAGGTGTTCCTTATTGAAACTTGACCCCTGACCCCGTTGATCGTCTCTCCATCTGCCATATCCACTAAAACCTCATGTTACTAAAGCTCAGTCAGAAATTAGCAGCCATTTTTGCACACTTTAACTCCTGCAGCATCACAGGTCGGACGTATGTCAGTATGTGAACAGTTCCAGACAAGCATAACCGGTTGAGTGTTATGCAGGAACATGTTGGACATGTTAACTGTGCCAAAGGGAACATTGTCAAACCTCCAGTAAATCTTCTCAGACTTGATTTCATCTCACCAAAACAAAAACAAAAAGGCATCTAAAAAAAGCTCAGCACTTATAAGTGATGGAACTTCACAGCTTAGTTGCAGGTGCACTGAATGTACTATACCTTTGTCACCCACTTTTGGTTTCAGGGTTTCAGAGAGAGAGAGAGACATTAAGGTGGGAGTTATGAGGAGGCTAAGGGGGCTTTTGTCCCTCCCAGCACTCCCACCCTGTTTTGAGTGTAAGCATTCACATAAAACAGATCAGTTAACACATTCCTGAAGCCCCTTGCAGGTATACCGTGCCGCAGTCACATTCTACACTGCCTGCTGCAGTGTGGGTCTGTTTTTGTAGCTAAATGCTGGAACAATTACGGCAGCACATCAGCAGGAACACTCACTCATCATATTTGCTTTCACCATTAAGATTCAAGTGAATATCTGTTGGCAGCCTTTTCCCCAGTTTGCTCCTCGGATAAGAAAAACAGGAAGTTTGTGGCAAAGGTTGGGTCTTTTAGGAGGTGGTGGTGGAGGAGGAGGAGGAGAATCACACACCAGATGTGGAATCCTAGAGTTGTAAACATGTATGTGAGGGGTGTGTGCTTAGCCCAGCACAACAGGCAGATAGGTATGGCCTGTTTTGGTGCTGAAAAACAAACCCTCATGCACAAACTTGTTCTGATTTTACAGACGTATGAAAGATAGCATGGGAAGGGGTGTATCAGAGAACGCTCTGTGACAAATAATTTTATGAAAACAGACTTTGCGTCTGTGTCTGTTGATGTGTCACCATTTTTATGGGAAACCACAGCTGAGTCAGGGCAGACGGGGGCTTCATTTGAGCCATACAAATGAGTTATGTACCTGCATCTTGCTTAAGTAATGATAGCTGGTATGATAAATCATCAGTGACAAGTAATCCTGGTTCACAGGATCAAAACTCCACAACCACATCAAGGCTTCTGTGTAAGTTTACAACTTACTGCTACATTTGTAATTTTAAAGAAAAGATTTTTTTGTACAATCCACATTTATCTTAAAAAAAAATATTTATAATATGAACTTGAAAACAGTGTTGAACAAAGAGAGGCCTCTGAGATGTATCGCTGCAACAGTCGGACCGGTTCTGCATGAGGGCTTGATGAAATACTTTGACATATGAAAATGTGCAGAAGAAGCACTTTAAGAATAGATAACAGATAATCTGACTGTGGGAGGGAGGTATACACAGCAAAAAGAAGGAGTTTGGGTATTGATCCCTGTGGCACTCCAGTAGATCCGGAGTCTCTGATGTAACATTCTTAGCATACTTTGGTGGTTCAGTTGCAGAAAGATGAGAGAGCGGTCGCCACGGATTGTTTTTTAATCTGTGCAAAAAACTGGAAAACAAAGAAATATGAGATCTGGTCAGAGAAAATGACATATTCCTGAACAATAGATACAGAAGGTGGTATTGAGACTGGTCTGTTGTAGCATGTAGGAGGTTCTACACTAAGTTAGTGCTCTGAGAGAGAGGTTCATCCAAAAAATCATCCTGCATTAAGTACTGTATGGCAGCGGGGAGCTTGATGGATGGAATAGCAGTGATTTCTGGATGTACTTTATGTTTCTGTGAAGGCACACGTGTCAGTGTGACAGAAGGCAGTTACACATATAGGCTGAAAAGCAGGTATGAATGAGGATTGTTGTCTGGAAGCGATTACGCTCATGTCTCTGCTTGAAGGAGTTTTGTGGAGACTCATAATACAGTGAGGAGGCGGGACAGGAAGACTGAATGAATGAGGTCACAGCACAAACAGGGCAGATACTTCAGCACTGACCTTTATTTAAATGTCAAGTGCCAGTTGTCCAACAGCGGATACATTGATGATTAAATTATCAGTGTATCGCTCACAGTTGAGACTGCATCAGTTGTGAGAACTCCTGAACGTATGAGTGTGACGAGTGCCTGTCCTCAACCTTGTGACCAACAGGACTCACATGAAGGCATCCTCTCAGTTACCTGAACCAGAAAAAATATCACAAAAAACCTTCAATTCAAAGAGACGTTCATATGATGACATCTGTATAACTCGCATCCTTCCAATCCTACCTTAGTTAGCATATAGTGTTACAGTCAGAAAAAAACAGCCCAGTGTTTGGTCCAATTTGGAGTGCAGAGAAATGGTCTGTTTATACCACAGTAAACAAAGTGATGCATTATTCATGGTCAGATCAGACAGTTAAGTTTGCATTTCCCTCTAATGTTCTGATCACACTGTAATAGCTTTGAAATGCTGTGTTAATGCTGCACGTGCTTCTACAAACAATAACATTGTCTATGCTGTGTTTGCTCGCCTGCCTGTTTTGTGTGAGCTTCAAAGGGTCCACATTCAGTCCGAAAGCCCCTTGAGCTAATGAACTAATGAAATCTAATGAGGCGTGCCAGAGACTCTATTGTAATGCAGCGGATGCAGAAATTGAACTGCTTTTTGTTGGTTTCAGCTCTGCTTTGTGGTGTTTTGGTCTCCACACGTGTCAGAGAGGATCCTGGTTGATGTCATTGGAGTGGAGTATACTTTCGCTGAGCTCTGTGTAGTCCCACTCAGAATTTTCTCCTTTTTTCCACTGCCAGGTAAGACGCACACATGTTGTTTTTAACGCACCCACCCTCCACTGTTAGCTTGGGTGTAGCTCTGACCGGTGGGGTGATGTTTCCACTTTGTGTTTACAGTGACTGTTCGGGCTCATTTGACTGGATGGCTCATGACCCTGAAAAAGACCTTTGTGCTGGCCCCCAGCTCAGTTCTCCGCATCATTGTCCTCATCACCAGTCTGGTTGTGCTGCCTTATATGGGGTAAGTCAGCACTTCAGAGAACACTGTGAGGTTCACACAAGCTGCGACTCAGGATTTAACATGTTTTGATTCAGCAGGACTCATCTATAAAACTTCAAATTCCTTTTTATCAACTGAATAAATCTTTTGTGCTTTAGGGTTCACGGGGCCACACTGGGCGTCGGATCACTCCTAGCAGGATTCATTGGGGAGTCAACAATGGTTGCCATAGCAGCCTGCTATGTTTATCGACAACAGGTGAGAACACCTGGTCTGAGATCATGGAAAACATGAAGCTCATTTTGTACACAGATGTAAGTGGACATTTTGAACCAGGTGTTGTCCTGTAAAGTCTGAGAGGGGATGGAAGAGAAAGGAAAACATCACTGCATCAAGCACAGCCATCTCCCTAGGTGAAATACTAAATTGTGCACATAAATAGGAAGAATTTCATTTCAAAGATGGTACATATCAGTAAAATGACCTTGTCACTGGCAGAGTCCAGTTTAAACAGCAAATGGCACAATTTCCATTTATTCTCAGTGTTCTTAATAATGTAGAGGGTGGGATCATCCAGATGTCTGTCACCGTGTACATTATTCAGGTTTTGCATAAAAGCTTTCAAAGTTTCAGAAGTCTGCTTTGACAGTTTCAACTACAGGATGTTCGCCAACACGTCAATACAATTGCTCGTTAGCCTAGCTTAGCGTTAAAAGTGGAAACAGGCTATCCTTCTTTGCGTGCACAAAAGGCTGCGTTTTTTGTCAGGGTGGGGCCACAGTAGTCAATAATATGGAGGCGCACCTTGTTGCAGGAGTTTCATTCCTTATAATAAATGTGTCATAAAACCACAGACTCACAAAGATGTGCACGGTCAGTCTCGGTCTTAGCCTCTTAAGAGGTTTTAGCTCATTTGTAAAATCTAACAAAAAAAAAATCTTAATTGGAAACATGATGGCAAGTTGTGTTTCTGTGCCAGATGATTTCTTGTCCAGACATGGTAAGGCAAGGGCAAGGTATAGCACCATTCTTACACAAAGCAATTCATAGTGCTTTACAGAAGAAAAGAAAGAAACATTCAAAAGCCCCAAAATGTAATCAGTAAAACAATCCATTTAAAATCAATAGAAAAGAAAGCTAGCAATTAAAATCATTTAACAAGCAATTTAAAAGAATTTTAAAATGAAAACATTACTAAATTAATTCATTAATAAATATTAAAACAACATACAGTTAAAGCAAGATTAAAAGCAGTTAAAAGCAATGAGGTTCTTTAAAAGGGCTCAGCCATAAGCACAGTTGGGGCTGATTTCAGTTCTACTGGTAGTCTGTTACAGTTGCGTGCAGCATAACAGCTAAATGCGGCTTCCCCGGTGCCTGGATTGAACTCTGTGTTCAACTATCTGACCTGTGTCGATAGATCTCAGAGCTCTACTCACTATTCAGTGATTTGTAGACCAGTAGCAGCACTTTAAAATCTATTCTGACAGGGAGCCAATGTAAAGACTTGAGAACTGGGGTGATGTGCGCTCATGAAAAAACTTCTTAGATAGATAGATACTTTATTGATCTCGAGGGAAATTCTTGATTGTTTTCAAGACATTACACTGCTGAGTAGATGTTAATGTCTGTTTACTATGTCACACACGGTTTACTGCAAAGCAGGCATGTGATGAACAAGCCTCTCTTCCTCCTCCCTTTGTCTGCTGAGTCAGGCTGAAAAAATGTCCCAGGTTTCAGGTGGCGTAACACTGAAAACGAAACTCATCACATATGTTTAGTGGCGTAGGAAGTGGCTAACCAGGTTCTCTTTGTTCAATTTTATGTTGTGGTTTGAAATAGAAGGAACAAATGACGAGTAACTTGATTGTAAACAAGCCATGTGTGTGTTATTAGATCCCAACAACAAAATGATCATCCATTCACCTGGCTGACAGCAGGCTGCAGTCGTGTCCATGTCTTTAGTGTGACTTTGCTGAACATGGAAACAAAACCAGCGACACTTAAGTGGCATTATGTTAATTCTAATGATGGCAAAATATTTCTATCTTCGTCATCAGTGCCACTCTCTGCTTTCTCTCTTTGACATATACTCTCTCATCCAGATGCACTCATACAATAACAAAAACGGTTATTATTCTACAGAGATGTAGCATCTTTTTATGATGGTGATGATGGGAATAATGAACTCTCAAATGCTGTCAAGAATACCTCAACTAGTTTTATAGATTGTTTGTGATGTAAAGTGCAAGATAAATGCACTTAAACATCCCCTTCATGAAGTTGAATTAATAATTTGTCTGTGTTGTAGCTGCTGAAATCCAAAGGTGGCAGATTGGAGCGAGGAGCTGCACAGCCAGGAGGCCAGCCGGCACACAGCCTCCCGCGACACGATCAGCACACCCAGAATGTGAACTCCAGGAGCCACACAGCCAAGCAGAGCCACACTGCCGGTGCGTCTCACTCCACCAAGAAGAAGGATAACAGGAGCCCCAGTAAGGCCGCTGCTGTCCCCCAGTCTTCACCCAGAGAGCAGAAGAAACCACTCCACGCCTCCAACAACGTCAAGATCATGAACGCCGTGCCCGAATACCTCAAAGAGGGCGAGAAAGTCTATGCTGGAGCCAGGTTCAGCGAGCCGCCGTCACCCAGTGTCTTACCCAAACCGCCCAGTCACTGGGTGGGAGAGAACGAGCCTCTGCAGAGCGACCAAAGCCGCGAACAAATGACTGTTCACCTGAAGTCGCTGCTGAAGGTTCAAGGCACATCATGACCAGATGAATCTAGAGATTCAGATCAGAGCCGACATGTGATCAATGCTCACAATTCGAAAGATTATAATGAGGTAAAAAAAAAAATTATGGATTTTAACACACTGCAATATAATGTAGGGAGTTTTTATTCACTGTAGTACATTTTCCATTGAACCAATTTATGATGCTGCCTACATGTGCGAACATTTCAGACATTGTGTTGTGTTGTTGCTGGAAGTCGGACAGACGTGCTGCATACGTCGGGAGTTGATAAGATATTTCCCGACTTCCTGATGAAAGTTTTTGTTACTGTATGTGTGAGATTTGAGCTCCTCTCCAACAACAACACAAGTCTGTGTCTCATGTTTACATTATGCAGAGTGATGACGGCACTTTCTGACCCTTTTTGAAAAGGCAGCCATGTGTTTTGACTTTTTAAAAATGTACATAATATATTGTAAGCATATATTTGTGTATATTTTCATGTTATTTTAACTGAGATTCTAGTTTTGTTACTGAGGATTTTCCAAAAAAAAAAACCAAGAAAAAAAACCACGTCCCTGCATACTGAGGCACTTTGTTTACAGCTCCTTCAGTGTGAGACATGATGGATGTAAGAAGGACTTTTCTTACTGATTTGCACTGAAACTGAAGGTGGGAAAAGACGTTGTTGTTCCAAAGCTTGACCAGCCACTTTGATTAAAATCCACCTGCCATCTGAGAGCACTAGAGAGGACACACACAGGTCCACGCTGGGGATCTTTCAAAATGGCACGGATAGCGGACGAATCAAAAAGCCATGGCCAAACAGTCTTTCCCTTTCTCTGAACACGGGTCCAGCCGGTGGAGAAGTCGGATCAGGGATGCCAACGAGGCTCAGCTGAAGCCTCAGCGGGCTGAAGAGAAGACGATGGGGAAAAAGTCTCACAGCCAGCAGCTGCTGCACAAAGCCAGTATCCAGACACGAACTCTGTTGCACTGACTCAGACCATGTCCACATTAAGCTGCATTTGTTTTTGTTCACACTGTCTCGGTGCAGAGGAACGGGGCTGCTCTGTTATGTCACATAAGTACTCCAACACCCAGAGTGCACTGGGTTGGTTACGTCAACCAATCAGAGGCATTAAAGTGAGTTTGCACTCTGGTAACAGCGGCGACAGAATGAATGTTTTCTGTGGCTCTAACTCTGCATCATGCACTGCCCGTGTCCATGTGTGGCCCAAAGCTTCCTTTTCATTCTGCAAACAAGCTGCGCACTGTGTCACTTCCCCCGTTATTTTATTTTGTGCAGCAGCGTAGTCAGGCGAATGATTTAAGAACAAAACGGGATGTTTCATTGTGTTGCCTTGTTTTTTGTGCGCGTTTGTGATTGCAGCTCAGTGTCTGGTGAGTGACTGATAATGACGCACTGGTTAGTCATCAGGAAATGTACAGTAAGTGTGCTGAAGTGTTGCTTCTGCTGAATGCAAAGTGAAAGTATTGAAGCTGTTTCAGTATCTTTTTATAATTGAAGTCGGGTGCAGCTGGACTTCTTCTGTATTTTAACAGGTTTTAAGGGGACTTCAGATAACTCCTCTTTTTCTTTATTTCTCTGTGTACCTGCAGAACATGATGTGTTTTGTAATCTTTGTGTTTTTTTTTTTTTTGTTGTTGTTTTTTTTACGTTTTCTGAATGCAGCTGCTGGATCTTGTTTGTTGACCTCTGTGGAAAATTGTATTCATGTAGCAAAAACTGCCCGTTTTATTGCAGTGTTTTAAAACGATTTCATTCCAGTCATCAGGATATGCACACCTCCACTATTTGGGAAACAAAAAAACATTTATTTTAAAAAATGTTTCATATCTAAATTAAAAAATAAAATATTGTTTACCCCTATTATACCTTGTTAGTGTCTTCTGTTCTTATCCAGATGTGCGTTTACGTCATTGCAGAGCTATGTTAATATTAATTTATGTACTGCATGCAGCTGATGAGAGTTGTGTTCCACTGTCTACACTTTTATAGTATTTATAAAGCTGGAAAAACAAATATACTGTATGTAGTTTCCCAAAAATACCAGGATGTGTTTACATCTTGGGTCACATTTTATGATAATAATATATTTTATGTAAACAATTCCCTTTGAGTATATCTGATGCTGATTCTCAGAAGTATGATCACAACAACATCAGACACACCTTCACAACTGCCCCCTTTTTTAAGAAGAAAAACGTGTTTTTCTTTCTTTCCATTAAATA
>JAVQJX010205506.1:0-10545 GCA_036025115.1 Ambassis agassizii
ATATTACAGCTTCATGTTGTCATAATCTGAAATTAAACCCAGATCCACTCACTGTTCAAATATACTGTATAAAACAAGTATTTTTTTAGCTTATCGTAGTGTGTAATAAACAGATTAAAGCTCTTTGTCACAGATCCAACTTTAAGTCGGGAAATCTGGTTTAGAAAAGAAAAGATGGAGAAGAGCCATGTAAAGGAAGTTTCTCTTTGCACTGTGACAGCTCAGAAGAAACAAAGCAGAGGAATAATGATGTGGTTCTTTATCCCATACAGACTCTTTTACTCTGGACTCTAAAATTGCTTCAATGTGTCTTTTATTTGTGGTCAAATGACTGCAGTGGCAGGGATTTGTTGGCTCAGCGATGTAAACATGGCGGCTGCTTTCACCACAGTTAAAACCTGAGAGCAGCAGGAGGTAGCAGCTCCTGAGCTAAAGGTCAGAGGGATTCTCCATCAGAAAACATAAAAAAAAAGTAATGAGCAGGTACAGCAGGTCACATGACACACCATGTTTAACACTCTAAACGCCCCCGACACTCTTTGTAGTCCCATTTTTTTTTATCATTTGCTGACCAAAACCATTTTTGGAGGCAGAAATGCTAAAATGCTGACACTGTTCTCACGTATTTTTTTAGATAAATGTGCCAAACAAGCATTTTAAAATAGAAACCAATGTGTAAACATCTTCATAATGAATATACTGAATACTTTAGAACCTCTCTCTCCCTGTGAGGTCGTGTCCTGGAGCACATCTTCTCACACTTACTGTACATATACAACATTAAATACATTATCTTCTGTTACTTCGCCGTCGTTCTCTAATCCACTGTTATCGACATAAATCCCTTCCTTGATAAATATTGCAGGCAGCTTTGCTGAAAGATTAATGAAGTGGCGTCTCGCTCCAGCGGTCAGAGGCAACATCCTGTGGCCGCATCGCCTTTACTTTCCCGCTAATTCCATTAATAAGCTGCTGTGTTTGGATAAAGGCGGCTGTAGCATCTCCAGAACACGGCCTGTTGTTTGACTTTGGGCATACCATCATGTAGAGTAAATGCTGCTCTTAATGAGTTCGGCAGAATGTAAAAAAAATGTTTTGTTGTTATGTAAAGGTCGTTTTCCTCCAGGCTGTGACCCTGAAGGGGCCTCAGCAGCAGCAGCAGGTCTCACTGTCACCTTTTTTTTTTTATCATCCGTCACGCTTCACCAGAACACACAGCGGTACACATGCGTCTGTATTTACCACACATGTACAGCATCACACAGAGGCAGCGCTCTGGTTTCTCAGCAGGGGAGGCAGGCAGGGCCGGCTTCGGCCTCTTTTGTCAACATATGAAATGAAATCAGATCCCGGGGACGCCTGTCTCAGAAAATTGGAATCAGTCAAGCGTGTGTGTGTGTGTGTGTGTGTGTGTGTGAGAATAAACCTGCCCTATATTCTCCTATCTCAGCCGTCGAGGAGCGTATCCATTCCCAATTGCACTCGATCTCAGCTGAATAAAAACAAAGGCCTTTTCTCTTCTCTTTAAGCTTTTCTCTCTCTCTCTCTCTCTCCTTCCTACTCAAATCCAAACACAGAAAATAATACGATTTCTTCACAGCTGGCTGATAAACCTGCTAATTATGCATGGCTCTCAGTCAAAGGCTCATTGATGTTTTTGTGCATCTTCTTCTTCTCTGTCTCTGCTCTGGTTTCGCTTCACCCTGGAGATAAACGGGTGGAGCTGCTGGGCTCAGGACACTCATGCATATCGTATGGGCACACACACACACACACACACACACACACACACACACACACACACACACGGAGGCTAGCCAAGCAGAAATGAGAGGTGATGTCACACATCTGGACTTTTCCCCTTTCTGGTAAAGGGCAGGGCGGCCGCCGCCTCCTCAGAATCATGACAACCAAACGTGCCTTTAAGACACTTATGTCAGGTGTCACATATCAGCCGGGGCTGAATCCATAGAGGACAAGATGGTCGCCTCATTTTTCTAACTGAAAAAGGTCTGCTATTACTGTCTGTCACATCCAATGGTTGTTTCCGTCTGTCTCCAAATGGACCTAATGGGCTGGAAGGCGGCGCTGACATGGTTAGGTATCCCTGTGTGCTGGTGCTGCTGGTTGCTAGTTGCCCACAGGCAGTTTTTGTGGCTCTGTAATGGTGCCTCATTTTCATTGAATCTGATGTCTTGGATACTGTTCTACTGACAGTGTCATATTTATTTCAGTAAACAGAGAAACAGCAGCCCGTCTCTGGACAGCAGCTTATAATACGGTTCTTATGACAGAGGATTTCTTCTACATCTGTACTGCTCATATGTGTTTGCAAACAACACAGGATTTAAACGGAGAAAATTACGTTTTTTCCAAAGAAGAAGGTAAGAGGAAGGTACTGCTGTGCCTCCTCAGCTGTGTCACAAATGACTGTTCTTTAGCTGGATTGTTAGCATTTTTAGCATTGCTGGCAAACAAAAGTCTACCTGTCCACTTTTACTGATTGATGTCTCAAGGCCGTTGTGTACAGCAGCTCTGACATTTCAGATCAGCTCATTCTCACCAGAAATACGTTTTTTCTAAACAGTCGACGTCTTTCTAAAGCCACACCTCTACGTCGTCATGGAGGACACTTGTCCCAACTGTGTCTGAAAAAGTGAGCAGTTTTCCTTGTAAAATGTGTCTAAATTCCCCTGTTTTTAATGTCTAACCTCCAGCAGTGGATTTGATGCTGACGTCAGCAGCAGGTTAAAACAAAAGTTCATCACACAGAAGAGAAAAAAAAACATAAAAGTTCAAAAACAAAGCTAAATGAAGCAGCAACCACTTGGACTCGAACTCGGATCTTTTGGGTGACAGCTGCTTGTTTAATCGACCTCTCTCTGTGGAAGCGTTCAGCCGTGCACCTTTGTTGGTCTCCTGGTTACATGAAACCAAAATATATTCATTATGTGTCGTATCCACCAAGCCAAAGTTTGGGCTAGACTGTAGCATCAACAGCAGGTTAGGGGATTTCTGCCACTTTGGGTTTTGAGTTCATTTTGATGAAGCTGATGAGACCCAGGGTTTGTGTTTAATAATGACATGAACTGTATTTCTCTTTGTCCATCAGGCAACCCAGGAAGAACCCCAGCTCCATCTCCCAGGACTCATGGGACAAGGCGTACCCACCTGGCGGGGGCTTCCAGACAGCCAAGGACAACCCCAGGTACTCCAGCTACCAGGGCTCCAGGAACGGCTACCCGGGTGGCGGCGGGGTCAACGCCAGAGTCCTCCTGGAGGCTCAGGAGCTCCTGAGGCAGGAGCAGAGACGGAGAGAGCAGGAAGCCAAAGGGAAGCTGATGCAGGAGAGCAGCTACGAGGGGTACACAGCACACCTGAAGGACCCAGCCTCCCCGAAGGGTCCGTACCGCCACGACGTGCCACCGTCGCCTTCGCAGTTAGCGAGGCTGAACAGATTGGGGTCGGAGAAAGGAAGACTTTTTTACTCTTGAGGACAGACTGACGGACAAAGAGCTACCTTGAAGTGGACGCTACGAAATGTCGACAACATAGAGGTCTTATAGCTCATAGCGATGATGTTCGAGGTAAACAGTTGTGAAGTGTACTCAGTATGTGGGTGTTTGTGTTCAATCCCCCGCTGTGCCGATGACCTATACCAGTTGTCAGTCCGTCACTCAGCACCTCCCACAGACATGAGACGCTCAGTGCCTTCTCTGCTCGTTCACAGTCGTCCAGGACTCTGATTCATCGAGCTCTGGCATCGGCATGTTCTGACAATCAAATGGGCAGACAGGCGAATGAGTGGGCGCCTTTTTTTTGAGCCTACGATGGGGGGGGGGGTTTCTGTGTGGGCATGTGACATGGAGTATGGACTATGGAGTATGTGACTCTTCCCACCTGTCACAAATCACCCCTATCGATGCTGCCTGATATTTTTTTCTACTTTTAGTCGTCTCACCACAGCAGCGCAACTTTCACAGCACCCCCCAGGGAGCAGAGAAAACAAGGCAAAGTGTGTGAAAGAAAGCAGGGCACAGTGTGTGTGTTATTAATAAAAAAAAAAAAAAGCCCCCTTCATGAATGATTCATATTATGTGTTATCTCCATGGAGGAGACTCAGGCAGAGAGGGTAGACAGCTCTGATCGTCTGCCTGGCCCCTCTGCACGGCTCTGGGCTCCACTCGCTGGCCTGTCTGTCTGCCTGCCTGCCTGCCTGCCTGCCTGCCTGCCTGCCTGTCTGTCTGCCTGCCTGTCTGTCTGTTTGGAACTCTCACCCTCTCCTCTCCTCTCCTCTCTCTGTTCATTACGCTCCTTTCTTCTACCTCAACACACCCACCTTCATCCTCCTGTTCTCGCTCATCCCCCCCTTCTCCTTCCACTCTTCCTCCTGCTTACCCCCCACCCCCACCCCCCACCCCACCCTCTCCTCCTCATCTCCCGAGTCAGGCTCTGCACTGAATTTTTCATCACAAGCCACCTGCTGCCTGCCAGAGAGCCAAAGAACGCTGCCACCAGAGGCACCGACAGAGGGCCCGGCTTCTGACATGAAGAGTGGAATAAAACCAACAAAAAAAAAAAAACAGAGAGAGAGAGACAGAATAAAGATAGGGAGAGAGACAATGAGCCGCTCAGTGTGAGATCAGCCCGAACCATTTTCCCATTTTTGACAAAAGACAAAATTGTCCTCAGGAGTTAATTGCTTTCAATTGCTATAATTGCTTTTTGCATTTTTACCTTTTTAAACATTTAGCCGGTACTCTTCTTCTCCACAGTGATTTAAAAAGAGGGAGCAGGTAGAGGTGCAATCTTGCTTTTAAAAAGCAGCAGTCAGTGGATGAACAGATTTTTTTTCTCTCCTCTGGTACTAATTCAGATAGTTTGAATGTTATTTTCACAGATTTTAAGGTGTCAGGGTGACGCTGCTACAACAGAGACGAATGCAGTTTGAATTGTTGGTTCTCACAGCACTGAATGAAAGGTTTCTGTGAAGCTTTCATCCAAATAAACCGTTTGATACGAAACAATTTGAACCGTTTAATTCTGCTTTGGAGAGAGTCACCACTGATGTGGCCTCTTCACGCTAACAGTTAGGACTGATTAGACCACTTCACACTCAGCTAGCAAAATGTTTGAGTCATTTGCATTTTATAAGCTAATTTCCTCACTTCCTGTTAGCGCTGCAGCTAGCATTTTAAACTGCAACATATGCATACCATTGACTTCTATGTCGTGAAGTCATTTATCTTTCAGCTTTTGTGCAAAATATTAACAGACTTATTTTAGCCCACTTAGCTAAGTTTGTTGCATTCACATTAATTAATGTCTCTCCATATAAAGCCTCCTAAAAGGTCATTTTAATGTTTTAAGTTTTCTTAAACAACAAAATCAGCCCTCACATTGCTAAAAGTAACAATAACAAGCAAGAACTTTAGGTTTGGTTAGCTGCTTTATTTATTTTCGAATAGCATGCTAGCAGAATTAGCACCATAAACTCAGTTAAATTCTCAGCTTGCTAACCGATAGCTAATGTCAGTGAGGCTGGACATTTGGTGAAATTCAGGATGGACAATCACATGTTAGCTTCTTAAAAACTGTGCTTTAAGGAGCTTTAAGTGTCTTGTACAATATGTCATTATAAGGTGGGCGGGGCTTCTCAGTCCATTGTAGCTGTCCAATTATTGCACACTTTAGATAAAGGAGGTGGAAACAAAAAGCTGAAACTTTGCTTTTTAAATCTAATTTTCAATGCTGTGAGGACAACGACTTAAATGACGTTCATGTCTGAAGTATCAGGATGGATTTCTGTAGGCTGGGTGAACAGGACCTGAGAACATTTACATTTTCATTCCGATCAAACTCTGCAGCCTCTGATTGGCTGATTCTTTTTTTTTTTCACCCAGAGAGGAGAAACTAATCAGTGAAACCAGCTGCTGTAGATGCAGGTTGGAGGAAAAAAAATCAGACCCTGGGTGTTGATGACACATGCTTAAAAAATCAGCAGCCCACCGCTATAATTGCTGCAGTAGGTGGCAGCCGATCCTGTTTTTTTTTTCCTTCTTCTTTTTTGACGTGAATCATGTGTCTGCAGATGAGACGGAGCTGAGGTCAAACTTTTGAACAAAAGGGAAATACATTTAAAAAACACACACACTGTGGAAAACAAACAGGCGCTGCATAATTGCCCTTCACTCCCACACACACACACACACACACACACACACCATATGCAGAGCGAAGCTGCATGACATACATTATCTCCTGTTGGTTAATGAAGACCCTCGCTGGGTGAGACGCAGGCTGAGCAGGGCTAACAAATGAAGAAAGAAAAAAAGGCAGCATTCAGGTGTGAAAACCTGTTTTAACATTTAACAGAATGAAGCTAATGAAACGACAACACAAACACACTGTCAGTGCTTTTAGACCCACACTGAGGTTTACCAAATATGACGTTCTGCTGTGAACATTTTTAGAAGGATGTTTGACCTGTCCAGCTATCTACAAGTGCCTGAAATGAAATCATATTTTACACAAAGAGGGACACCATGATGTGATCAGCACACTAACTATACAGTGTTATTTTTTGTTTTCATTTTTGGGGTACTATTTTATTCACAAGAGCCATCACCGACATTTATTTGTATCCCGCTGACATTGCCTTCAACCATGTTCTACCATGATGTGTGGGTTTTTTTTTTAAGTATCAAAACAATGGAAGTCAATGGAAGCTGATGTGCAATTGTTTTGTTTTTGTTTTTTGTGTTTTTTTTCCCAGAAAACTTTTACATGATATAATAATAAGAATTGTATACAGCCATTTTTCCTGTACATATCAAATTTAGAATAAAACGGAAGGCTGTTCCATCCTGTTTACAAACCTCGCCTCTGCCTCCGCCTGTCCTGCTTCTGCTTTGATCCGCGATCAGACGACTCTTCAATTAAGCGCCTCGGATTCTGCTGTCAGACGTCAAACCTGACACGTCTGCTCGCTGATGTCTTCTTTGGCGACAAACATACAGTTTGACAGATACCAAAGAGAGCAAAGCGATGAGTTCATACTCCTCTGTGTGTGTGTGTGTGTGTGTGTGTGTGTGTGTGTGTGTGTGTGTGTGTGTGTGTGTGTGTGTGTGTGTGTGTGTGTGTGTGTGTGTGTGTGTGTGTGAGAATCCAACATTTGGCTGCGTAACCGATCTGACGTTCCCGTTTCCTGTTATTAAGTCCAGCCTCATACCCATTGTCCCTCACAGGGGACCTGTTGAGCAGCTCCCTGCTTGTGTTTTTTGTTCTGAAGGTCAAAGGTGACATCCTAACAAAATACAATTATTACTTCAGACAGGCTGCAGAAACTAAGAGGAAAAAGAAGTGGAAGTGGGACGATCTCACCACCTCATCCTGTGCTTTCATCCATCATGGCGGCCTGATCTTTGGATTATTGAGGAAGAGCTGCACATATTAGAGTTTTTTGTATAGAAATAGTGAAACAAGAGAATCTTCAGAAAACTTTATTTTTTTTCAATATGAATGGTTAGAGTAGATATAGACTCAAGCAGCACAGGAGGCCCGACAGTGTAAAACAGTGTTTGTCTCTTCCATGTCCTAAAAATGTACTGCAGGCTCTGTCATATACATTTCATACCAATAGTAACCTGAAATATCCTCTAATGTGGGAGGGCAGCGATGTACAACATCCAAGTCTGAGGGAAGGCACTTGGAATTCAGTTGCTTTCACAGGAAGTGGGAGGCTCTCCTGAAAAAATGCCTTCATCTTAAGAGACCTCTCCATCTTGGAATCCTATTGGCTGTCATGGAAAGGTCATCAGCTGATGGAGCACACCTCTCGGTCTATGCAGGTTTAGCACTGGATCCTGGTGGTTTCTGAGCCTTTCTATGTGGAGTTTGCACATTGTCTCCATGCCAGCGTGTCTTTTAGTCCAGCTTCCTTCCACTGTGTGTGTGTCGTGGGATACACATGGCAGCCTATCCAGGGTCAGATGGTGGCCTCTTGCCAATTGACAGCTGGTGGACGCTCCACCGTATCCAAGATGTCTTCCTATAGCAGATTCTCCTGATCAACAGAACAGGTTAATGCCGCCATCACCTTCATCCTCCTGCAACATTATAATTCAGAGTATTGTTTTGTAATTTTCCACATGAATGCAGTTTTAATGCAGTTTTTGCCCCTGTGCGTATGTGAAGGATCCATCAGCATCTTTGCTCCTCACGGTTTGACAGACTTCCCCTGCAGTAGCTGTAGTTTCAGTGGCGTGCTGAAAACCTCCTCTTCCTCCTCTAAAAGGTGATCCTCATCGTGTAACCTTCGTCTGCTTCACTTCTCTGCCAAAAGCTGCACAATGAGATCCAAGAACACGGAGATGGCAGCTCTCCACTGCACAAATTAACCTCTATTAAATCATATCTCTGTTAACGGTAAACATCAGGCTAATTCGCTTCGACGGGAAGGCTTTCATCACGGCGCCGTAGTCGTGACTCTTAGCCAGGTTCTTAAAAGTAGAAAATCATAAATAGTCTTCATGAGTGTTGGCACTCGTGTGTGCTTAAAGATCCAGCTAAAAATAAGCTTCTTTAAAGGAACAGTTTGTCGTCAAGTTGTTGTAGAGGAAGGTTGCTATGGTTTCTGCTTAAAGTTACTATAGGCTGCACATTATGTGTTGACTCATATCGGAGTAAATAACAGACTCTGCAGTTCAATACAAAGTAGAAACATAATGTAAACACACCAGCCACCAGTGAGACCACACAACAAGGTGTGCTGCTCCAGGGCTGGCACAGAAGGATCAGCTTTAGGATGGAGTACATAAAGGAATTTGCTTCAGCAGCTGTAGGATTGGGAGGGTTATCGCACATTTGAGGAAGCTGTTGCGGTGCCTGTTAGTCCGTGTGAGTGGGTGAGTGGGGTCCCTGATGATGCTGCCTGCCCCCTTCTAGGTTCTGGAGGTGTACAGTTCCTGCAGAGAGGGCGATGGAGCCGCTCTGTCTTTCTCACAGTCTGGTCCGGTCGCGCTTGGTGGCGGCTCATACCACACTGTGCCACTCACTATGCAGTCAATGACAGGCCTCCTCAACAGACACAGGAAGCACATCCTCTGCTGGGCCTTCACAACCACCATGTTGTGTAAAGAATTTACACTGTGCATCATAGAAAACCTGGACACAGATCAACCCACAGCTAGCTAGTTAGCATGCTAACTTCAGCAGGACATAAATGTTATTTGTACTCATTCTGTTTTTGTGTTAACTGATATAAAAGACAATTACATTTTCATTTAAATTGCATGTAAATTAAACTAATAGTATATCTTTTATTTGCCAATATGGCTGCCTGTTAATTATAATTGCACAATTAATTTGTTTTCTGTTTATAGTGCCCATTTTGCAGTTTAATTAAAAGTAGCCCAAAGACCAGCAGGAGCCCAAAACATTGAGTTTTTAATGCATCATTAAAATGCAAACATAATTAATCTGTTGCATTTTAAACAAAAGAGTGTTTAAAGTGTTTAATTAAACTACAACTGTGAAAAGTTATGAGTAATGTGCCAAACTCTTTTAATGTTGTGCTATTGTTTCTAATGCATGCAGTAATAACTTTTTCTCCCCTTTTAAAGCAGCGCGGCAGCATTTTGATGCGCTCATCACCTCTGCAGCAATGTCACGGATCACTTCAACCACAGTCAGCAGAGAGCAACAACAAGACGCTGCTGAAGCCTTTATTTTATAGCCACCGTCACACCGCCATTAACCGAGCCTATAATTTGGTTTAATGTCACGCTCACCTCTCAGTGCGGTTGTTGAGCTAACAGGGAGGTCTGATGAGGGCCCCATTCAGAGCTGACACCTGTTTCTCCTCACTTAATGTTGAGGAAGGAACGCTCATCGATGACACCATCCGTTAAAAATGTTTGGGAGGAAGCAAGGGAAGACATGAGAGCGTAAATCAAGGCAGGAGACGGAGTAAGTTCTCCAGGTTTAACCTCATTTCCACTTGTCAGACATCTGGAAAGACTTTGAAAATGTTGCGTTGTTATGTTTTTAACTCGGCACAAAGTCTAATGTGAATATGCAGAGTTGAAAGTCAGCATTATCTCTGCATTATGTGAGGTGTTTGTTATTGCAGTGAGATGAGATCCTGCTGTCTTTGCAGCCCCTATCAGAACGCCTCCAGGACAAATTGCATTAACATTTATCCAGTCTCTGAGTCTGATGCTTCTCTTATTATTCCTCTCGTCGCCTCCCAGAATTCTTCTTATCGGTTTCACTCTCGCAGTTATTTGGAGTTTGCACTTCAGGATGTTTGAGCTGTTTTGAATATGAAAAAGCTCTCCTGTATCAGCTAAAAGAAAAGTTAAGCATAATCTGGTTTTCATTTTTCTGATGAATGTTTGACTAAATGAGTAAAAGTAAAGAAGAAGAAGAAAAGTAAAAGCTCATCAATAAATTAAATGTCAACAAACTGACTCCAGTTGCATAGAATGGGGGGGGGGGGGGGGGGGGAAAAATTTAACAATTTACAATTACAGGATTGTTTCC